>JAWWNI010000577.1:0-183001 GCA_034642065.1 Darevskia nairensis | reverse complement strand
AAAGCAGTATGAGGGGTTCTGTGGTTACAACAAACTTTCTTATGTAGACAGAGACTTGGTAAAAACAAAACACTAAAAATCCATATACACCGTGTTAAAATATATCATAATTCTATTAGCCAAAGACAGACACAAACTGAGATAGAATGAATTTAACATAATCCCTTTCCTAGTCTTTGCCGCAGAAATGAGAATTCTAGCAATTATTGCCAATATTATTTTGTGTCAGCCAATAAGAAAGGGGGAGGGTTATTAAGAGTAAGTAGGAAACAGAATCAGGCATACATGAAATTTCCCAAAAAAAATGGCAAGGTGATTCATATTAAACTCTGATTTTACAACCAATGTTTTGATTCCTGCAAGAAAAAAAAAATCAGTTCCCGGGATTGTTGATCTGGAATCATCAAGTGGCTTTTCTGTAGAATTTTCAAACCTGTGGATTGTTTTGTGGATTTATCATGCACTGCATCATGGGACTTGCAGTGTCCAAGTTACGGAGCACATACAGGGTTCATAGGACAAGGCTGCGCTGGTCTTATTAATTTCTCGTGCGTTCCTTCAGACTTCCTCAAACATTTCAGCTGAGGTTTACTGCTAAAATCCAGTAAACCTAGGTAGCATCTGTTCTGCCAAAGTAACAGGGTTTAGTAGCGATCCTATCCTGCCGAGGAGACATAATTTGAGCATACGATTGTAATGAAAGTGGTAGAAAGAGTATCTCAATAATGCCGTCCTTCATACAAACCTGCTCGAAGCGCTTTATTCAACATTCAGTGCCCTGCCTTTGGTCCACCCACCATCAGATATATGGTTGGAGGATCCCTGGAAGGACCAGACTTAACACACACACACACACACACACACACACACACACACACACTATACACACACTATGCAGAGAAGCTTGGATCCCATTTGAAAGTGGTGTCACTGGCCACCATTGCTAAAATGGTCATCTGGGGCAGGCTGAGGAGTGGCAGCATAGTTGGGTTGAGTCAGTATGAGGTAGTAGACACACAGCGCCAATTGGCTCTAGCCAGGACTCCAACTTTTACTGCCAAGGAATCCACCTTGCCTCCCCTATGGCATATCTAACTAAAATTGAAGTCCTAAACACCGAAGGGCTTTTACCCTGGCTCGATGCCATGCCCTCCCCTCGGCCGTTATTGAAGGCAGATACAGGAAGATTGACTACCCGGAGTTACAATGCCCCTGTGACTCGGGACAAATTTAGAGCAAGGGTAGGCAACCTAAGGCCCGTGGGCTGGATGCGGCCCAATCGCCTTCTCAATCCAGCCCACGGACGGTCCAGGAATCAGTGTGTTTTTACATGAGTAGAATGTGTCCTTTTGTTTAAAATGCATCTCTGGGTTATTTGTGGGGCATAGGAATTCGTTCATTCCACACACACCCCAAATATAGTCCGGCCCCCCACAAGGTCTGAGGGATGGTGGACCGGCCCACGGCTGAAAAAGGTTGCTGACCCCTGCGTTAGAGCATGTCCTTCTCCAGTGTCTGTGTTACAGAGACATTCGTACTAGCCTGATTTTCCCATTACTTCATAAGCACAGGACAATTTTACACCTCCCTTTTGCTCTCGGATACCGATCCTGCTGCAGCGTATAGCGTTGCTAGGTTCTGCACAGCAGTGCTCGAGATTCGTAGGAGGATGACCTGTGCCACAAATCAGCTTTAATGAACATATCAGAGTGCTCTGTAAATGATAGTTAAAGCTTTTCTATATCAACCTTTTGCGCTCTTCCACACCCGCCCAATGTTCCTGGCCCTTCTTTTGGATTCTTCTAGATTCTTTTAAATTCTTATAGACTTTTCTATTCACCTTGTGTTCCATACCTTTTAGCTTTCTAAAACCGCTTTTTAGATTTTAAATGCTGGTCTATGACCGTAATGAAGATTTTTATTGAGTCAGTATGAGAAGAAATGCAGTGCCAACCTGACTACTGGTGCTGAGCCTGGTACCTGGGACGGGGCCTTTTCATCTTAAATCTGAAATAACCTTTCTAAGGAGGTCTATTTGCACACGGCTGTTTGCTTTTAGACAGGCAGGGAATGCAATTGTACAAGATTTCCCTGAGCACTGCTCTTAAAGTGTGATTTTGATTGCTGCTGCTGCTGACACTGCAAGTCCCATGATGCAGTGCTGCCGCCTTTTAACCTGCTTTTAGTTTTAATTATGTGGCTTTATTGTGCTGCTGCTTTATACATTATTGTAAGCCTCCTTGTGTATATTTACGAAGATGGGAAAGGAGTGCAGAAATAATAAAAAAATAAAACTTTTTAAGATGGGAATATTTTCATGTGAGTGAACAACGGATTATTTCAGGCATCCCAAACTTCGGCCTCCAGATGTTTTGGGACTACAATTCCCATCATCCCTGACCACTGGTCTTGTTAGCTAGGGATCATGGGAGTTGTAGGCCAAAACATCTGGAGGGCCACAGTTTGGGGATGCCTGGATTATTTCATTCCGTCATATATATATGCATTGGACTTGGTGCACATCGGACATTGCACTTTTGAATCTCTTGCACCTTTCGAGACATTTGTACGTTGTATGGAGTAGATTTCCTCCGGTTGCATATGCATATATATGTGATTGAATATTCTTCATGGTTTGTGTCATTTTGATGTATTATTCTACTGTACTGTGTTGTCTATTTTGTATTTGTTGGATTATTTCATTGGCTGATTTCTTTCTGCACCCCTTGAAAATAATTGTTAATTTAACAACAACAAAATCAGCATTTTTTTTTCCACTAATGTAAATGCTTGCTCTAAGCTTTCAGAGATGGGGCAAGCTAAAAAGCCCAAGGAAGCATAGCTAATACATAGCACACATCTTTCGAAATAATCTGGAAATAAGATTGCAATGGATTATAATGGCGCACTGTTAGATTTTATTGTGCTTTTTCACATGGAGCACCTTATGTGCCAATGGACAGGAGAAGCTATAAAAGCAATATCATTGCTATTATTGTTTGAACTCTCCAGGCAAAGTTGGGCACTTTAAAATCCTGCTCTTCTTCAGAGCATTGTATTGTCCTCGTCATCACCAAAGTTAATTCAGTCTAGGTTAATTCTGTACCGATATATAAACCATGTGGGATTTGCGATGGGTTGTGGAAAGTCAAAGGAGCACTCACTGGGCATGTTGGCAGTGGCAGTCGATCGTCCCTGTACAAGAATAACACTGTGAATTGCATGTCCTTCTAGCTTTTTTGTGGTATGGCTTTTCTGTAGCAACCAGTTAATTAAGCCCGTTAAGATAACGGGCGCTAGATTATATCTCATATGGTAGACTTATTCTCTCCTCCACACACACCTCGCATCCCCACGTGCAAAAACGCTGCATCCCCCTATCTCCCCCCCCTACTTCCCACATTTCCACATAGTTGGCCTCTCTCTCTCTCTACACCCACTTCTCTCTCACACCCCTGCCACCTTTCCTCTCATCTCCTCCTAATTCACACCCCACACTGTCTCCTGCCCCATACTTCCATTTTCCTTTCTCTCGCTCAATAGCCCCTCACTCCTCTAGCCCTATACCCCTGCTACACTCACCAACCCCTCCTGCCCCATATGCCACTACATTCAGCAGCCCCCTCCTGCCCCATACTCCCGACATCCGACCCCCTCCTGCCCTATACCCCCAGCACCCCACTCATCCTGCCCCATACTCCCACACTCACCAGCCCCTGCTGCCTCATAACGCCCCCACCCCTCCTGCCCCATATCCTCACACGCTCACCAGTGCCTCCTGTAGTTTACTTTCTCACTCACCAGCCCCTTCTGCCCCATACCCCAATCCACCCCTCCAGCCCTATATCCTCCCAGACTAAGCAGCCTCTCCTGTCCCATACTCTCACTCACCACGCGCTCCTACCCCATACCCCACCCCTCCTGCCCCATATCCTCCCAGACTAACCAGCCTCTCCTGCCCCATGGCCCCTCAACATCCCATGCACTCCAGCCCCATATCCCGCACACTCACCAGCCCCTCCTGCCCCACAGCCCCATTTCTGCTTGCGGCGGCCCCTCCCCTTCTCCTCCTGCCTTTATTGCCTCACTTCCATGCCCCCTTCCCCTCCTGTTGCACCTTCCTCACAGAGCTCCCCCCCCGCCGCCAGAACATATGTGGAACATATGTAGAACATATGGAAAAAACGCTGCATCTCCCTCCCCAAACACATTAACCCTTCCCCTCCCAGCCTCCTCTCCCTCCCATTAACCCTTCCCCTCCCCAGCCTCCACGGCCAGCTCCGTCCTCCTCCTCGCAAGCGCTTCCCTCGGCCCCGGCTGCGAAGGTAGGGAGAGGGGGGAAGCGCGCGGGGGGGGGGGGCTTGGTTGTGGGGGGTTTTTTGTGTGTGTGTTCAAGTGTGTGTGTAAGTGTGCAAGTGACGGAGATGGGCAGCCCGTGCGCGAGCTCTCTCTCCCCATTAACCCTTCCCCTCCCCAGCCTCGAAGCCCAGCCCCGTCCTCCTCGCAAGCGGCGGCGGGAAAAGCCCCAGGGCGCGCAGTGTTAAGGCTCACAGGGGCGATGTTAAGGCTCACAGGGGCGGCGCGCAGGGGGCCCGATCCGATGTTAAAGCCCCAGGGCGCGTAGGGCGCCCGGGGGAAAACGCGGGTGAGGAGGTGAGGTGTGCGTGAGGCAAACTGCCGTTAAAGCCTCACAGGGCGGCCAGCGAGGAAGGCGACGGCGGCGGGAGAACGAAGGCGGGAAAAGCCCCAGGGCGCGCAGGGCGCCCGATGTTAAGGCTCACAGGGGCGAACGGCGCGGGGAGGTGAGGTGTGCGGTGGGCGCGGAGCCCTCGGAGGCCCTGGAGGCTCGGCGGTGGTAGCAGCAGCAGCAATGGCTGCTATGGATCGGCGGCTGCCGAATCTCCATTACTTCGCGGGGCAGAGCTGGAGTGCCTGGGTGGAGAGGGACAGAGGGCCGGGCCGCCCCGCTGCTGAGACAGGTGAGCGCGGCCGACCGGAGGCAGAGGAGGTGGACGGCGGCGGAGGAATCGGCGCTTCGCGCCGCTTCCCCCGCGCTTTCCAGGCAGTAATGGCTGCAGCAGGAGCCTCCAGTAAAGGCGGCAGCGGGAAGTGGCTTCTGCTGTCCAATCCCTGCGTCTCCTTTCTGACATGCGCAGTAGCGCACGTCCGTGACACACAGAAAGTGGACGCAGGGACATAGCAAGATTATTATATAGGATAACGTCAACTGAAACCAACCACAATTACTTACCCGCATTAGTAACTGGTTACAATGGTAACGTACCATGCAAGAAGGGGTCAATCAATACTCATTTCCACATTTGTAAGAACTCGGTCATTTGGTGTGGCAGCACCTGATCTTTGGAACTCCCTGCCTATTGAGATATAGCAGGCGTCATCACTGTACTTTTTGATGCTTGCTAAAAACATTCTCATTTAGACAAGCCTACTTAGATCTTAGAAAGTTGAGGTAATTTTAATCTGTTTTAGTATTTTCACCTTTGTGTGTTTCAAAGTATGGTTGTGATTTTTTCTTGATTTTCTTGTTTTGTCTTTTTGTAAGCTGAGGTTGTTGGGTGTTGTTTTTTTACAGTATAGTGGAATATAAATTTTATATAATAGATAATGGTTTCTCCATGTTTCTCATGTTTCCAATCTTCAGTAATCCATATTCCCACACCAATTTGCATTTTAAAAGTCCTCTGGAAAATGCGTCAGCCTTTGGGTGCTATTTTCCCCAATACACACATTTCCCAATGCCATTTCCCTAATATACATTCACTAACGTATGCATTCTAATGCACTCCTTGCCTTACATGTATTATTGGGCATGTTACCTAGCAGGAGAACTCCACTGTAAAATTCAAAGAAGTGCAAATTTTGAAAGGTGTTATGGTTCCTGTATTGTCTCGGAAAATGCAGATTTGGTAGCTTCTCCTTGAATTGTGAATTGAAATGAATTTCTCCCCTATCCCCAATACCATATAGGTATATATGACTTTTTTCAGCCAGAACTCAAGGGAACTCAGTTCCAGCACTTCTCAGATGGGCGCCATTGCCATTATAAGAGAACAAGGGAGGTGTTCATGGTGAGTTCTGGCACCTTTTTCTAGAGAAATAGCACTGTAGTGTGTGTGTGTGTGTTGTGTGTGTGTGTGTGTGTGGTGTGTATCATAAAAATATAGATAAAGGTGGCGCTGTGGGTTAAACCACAGAGCCTAGGGCTTGCCGATCAGAAGGTCGGCGGTTCAAATCCCTGCGACGGGGTGAGGTCCTGTTGCTCGGTCCCAGCTCCTGCCCACCTAGCAGTTCGAAAGCATGTCAAAGTGCAAGTAGATAAATAGGAACCGCTCCGGCGGGAAGGTAAACGGTGTTTCCATGCGCTGCTCTGGTTCGCCAGAAGCGGCTTAGTCATGCTGGCCACATGACCTGGAAGCTGTACGCCGGCTCCCTCAGCCAATAATGTGAGATGAGCGCAGCAACCCCAGAGTCGGACACGACTGGACCTAATCGTCAGGGGTACCTTTACCTTTACCTTAATTTACTGACCTCCCTTCACCCTAAAAACAGATTTGCTGTATTTTTCGCTCCATAAGACACTTTTTTCCTCCTAAAAAGTAAGGGGAAATGTCTGTGTCTCTTATGGAGTGAATGTGTGGTCCCTGGAGCTGAACTGCCCAGGGGCAAAAGCAGATCGTGCTTTCTAAAAAAAGAAGAAGAAGAAGAGAGAAGGGGGTGTTGAAAGGAAGCCCGCTGAGCAGCTGCTCAGCAAACGACTGAGGAGAGAGATAAGGGAGAGAGATTCCAGCCCCGCCCCCTTGCAGAGGGAGGCTGTTTCCCCAGCGACATGTGACTGGCTGATTAGATTATCTGTCTGGAAACTGTAGAAATGGCTTCCTGAAGCTGCAGAACTGTGAGTTAAACCCCATAAACAGGGTTTTTTCCCCTTTGCAAAGTAAGCTCAACAACTTTGGGCTGATCCTCAAAAAATGGGGCTTTTCGCCTTTGCAAAAGAAGCTGCAGAAATTTGAGCTGATTCTCAAAAAAATGGGGCTTTCCCCCTCTAAAAACTAGGTGCATCCTATGGTCAGGTGGGCCTTATAGAGCGAAAAATATCGTACCTAAACTCTGCATAATGCAACTTGGATTATTTACTAGAAAAACAAATACCCTAGCTTGGGACTAGCATACTGCTTGTTCTCATTGTATTTTATTCACTGCTTTTATTTGCTTCCATTTACTGCCCACCCCGCATTAAGTTTAACACCGTGAGCAGAGGGTCAAAATACCGTTGCTTGAAATGGCTGGTGGAAACTGTCAGGGGCTGGCCGGGTTCCGAAGCAGTGCCAGAGGAGACAGCGGACCCAGACAGAGGCTCAGCTGACGCCCGAGGAGTTGTTGAGGGTCTGGGATCAGGAACAGGGACAGCCCCTGCTGACGCCAGAGCAGATAGTGCAGCAATGGGAGGAAACCTCCACCAGAGCGTTAGCACAGCCAATGGGAAAGGAGCAGAAGATGGAGACTGAGGAGGGGGTGAGGCTTAGAGAGCCTGCCGGAGCATCAGACACCACCAGCGTGGAGGATGAAAGCGAAAGGGAAGGGGGAGCCGTAGGGCCGCCCAGGTCAAGGGCACGTAAACGGAAAAAGGAAAGGAGGAGACTAGGTTCCCGAAGCTCCTATGTTGGGGGAGGAGTCGCAAATCGGTACTCGAAGGATCTGACTCAGAGGGGTCGGACGCATAGTCGCAAGTCTGGAATGTTCAATGTCATAAAATAAAGTGATTAGTTTAGCAGACGGCGTTTTGTGGATGCTTACTTCCGAGGAGACACACGTTCGTCTCACAGAAACCGTTTCCCAGAAAGGCAAATTTCAGCAAGTGAGTTTTTCTTCTCCCCTCAGAGCTGCTCTACAAGATGAGAAATGGCACCTACCATATGAATAGGACCCTTGTCCTGCATTGAAGCTGCATACCTTATCAAACCACACCTGCTCAACTTGTGACCTATACGCAACTCACCAGAATTGTGTTGGTGGGCTATGGGGTCTGTCTAGTGCTTGATGACCCTATTGTTGTTGTTTTTCCAGTTTAGGCAGGTAGAAGAAGCAAGCCATTGACTGGGTCCGTAATATTAGGGTATTTAGAGCCCTGTTTGCCCATTACTTGCCTGAAAGGGCAACGTGGGCGGGGGGGGGGGGGGGGTCAAGGCGTTTAGTCCTGTCTCCAAGGTCACATGACAAGGTTACATGTTTTTCCAACATACCCAACCTCTCCCATGTTGAGGCTTAACTTTTCGAGGACACCTTTTCTATCCACATGGGCTCCCCATGTGATTTAGGACTCTGATCTTTCAAGGGTCTAAATCACACAGGGAATCTGTTAAAATAGCAAAACAATGTATAGAACAAGTTCTAATAAGTGTTGGAAGTGTAAGGAGAAGAAGGCACGTTTACCACACGTGGTGGAATTGTAAAGTAATCAAAAGCTATTGGAAATGATTTATAATGAAATGAAAAACATGTTTAAGGTAACTTTTGGGGAAAGACCATTACAGGCCAGGACTTGCCAAAAGAATGGAAGAAACTCTTTATGTACGCTACAACAGTGGCTAGGATGCTACTAGCCCCAAAATGAGTCAACTGTGCTCTAGGGCACGGTGTCCCAGCCTTTAAAGATTTTTTTTTTGGGGGGGGTGCAGGTCTCACCCTCTGGCCACCTCTGATGCAAAGGATATCTCCCCTGCCCTATGCTGCAGTTTGGGGTCATCCTGATCACAGCTGGGAGAGAATGGAATAAGCCTCCCCACACGCTGTGATCCCAATAACAATTGGGCTTCCCCACACCTACGATCAATTAAAGGAAACCAGAATAGGTAGCTGCACACTATGCGTTGGATAGTGTGAAGTTTGGCTCCTTGGCAGCCCCAGACAAAGGGTGGGCCATATGGGCCACTTGGCCCGGGCCTCCAATTCCAAAGGGGGCCTCAGTCACCATATTCACAATCGCTCACCTGGTCATGTTGGAGAGGTGAGGGATTGTGAATATGCCCTCGGTAAGCAAGTAAGGTCTTAGTCAAGTCAAGTGTTTGTGATGGTGGGCCATGTTTTTCATGCTGTTAAAAGTTGGTGAGTTTTTGTTTGAAATCTTGTTTGCCAAAAATTTAAACCACGCGTAACTTAAAGATGGGGATGCGGGTGGCGCTGTGGGTTAAACCACAGAGCCTAGGGCTTCCTGGCCAGAAGGTCAGTGGTTCGAATCCCCGCAACGGGGTGAGCTCCTGTTGCTCGGTCCCCTGCTCCTGCCAACCTAGCAGTTCGAAAACACGTCAAAGTGCAAGTAGATAAATAGGTACCCGCTCCAGCAAGAAGGTAAACGGCATTTCCATGCGCTGCTCTGGTTCGCCAGAAGTGGCTTAGTCATGCTGGCCACATGACCCGGAAGCTTTACGCCGGCTCCCTCGGCCAATAAAGTGAGATGAACGCTGCAACCCCAGAGTCGGTCACGACTGGACCTAATGGTCAGGGGTCCCTTTACCTTTAACTTAAAGATAAGTGTGTTGGCTTTCTTATCGCTAATTTTTTTTTTGAATTTTTGAAAAATTTTGTTGACTAGGCCAGGAATATTACTTACACCCGAGGAGTACATATACCGGTAGCTCAATGAGGATAAAATTTGGTGGAAACCATGTTTTTAAAGAAATAGTGGCTTACGAGCAATAGCGGCTTTCTCACAAGCATGCATCTTTTTTAAGAGTAGAACAAGAAGATAATAAATAATAGTCAAAGTTGTCTACTTAAAAATAGATTTTTAAATACATTTTTGAACTACCGGTATTAAAAATTGTATAATACATTTTAAAATGAATTAATGTATTTATTGTAAAATGTATTTAAAATTATAATACATTATAAAAAAAAACTACGTTATCGGAGATCCCCAGGGTTAAAAAAAAAGGGCCACATTATCTACCTGGCCCGGGCCTCTGCCTGGCTCTGCAAGGGCCTGCTCCTTGGGAGCTGAAATTATACTATAGTGCTGTCAGGTGTGTGGCAGAGGTTGCTGCCACAATGTTTCTACAGAGGTTTTTTTTGAATATTTGAAAAGGAGGAGCGGTTGTGATCTGAGCTTTCTGGCAAAACTGACGAAGGGGGAGAGTGTTGGGTTCTGGTGCAAGAGGTCAAAGGGGGACAAAGGGCTTAGCCAGAAGTTCCCAAGATGATCTCTAGCAAGACACTTCTTGTATAGCCAAAGCTTCGTCAACCCAAGCACTTATTGGAGGGCTGGAAGAAGATATACGGTAGTCCAGGCATAGGCAAACTCGGCCCTCCAGATGTCCTGGGACTACAACTCCCATCATCCCTAGCTAACAGGACCAGTGGTCAGGGATGATGGGAATTGTAGTCCCCAAAAACATATGGAGAGCCGAGTATGCCTATGCCTGCTTTAATTCATAATTAACTACCATTCTTGTTTGAGTGACATCACCTTGGTGTTCCACTGGTGCCATATGTTGATTGGCCAGTGGGAGCTGTCACCAGCTTTTGATTGGTGCCTCATATGCATTGGTACTGTGGTGATATCATCAGCATATGCCATGATAGGAGTAGCTGGGGGTGGCTATCATTTTCATTGTTGCCCCCCCCTTCTTTTTGCTGCTGCTGCTGCTCTTTCCTGTGCTTTAGACCAGCGTTTCCCAACCGGTGTGCCGCGGCACACTGGTGTGCCGCGAGACACTGGCTGATGTGCCGCGGAAAAAGGGACCTGCAGCCCAGGGCTGCACAGGACCATGGCGGCGGCGCTACTGGAGCCCAGCGGCGAAGCGGAAGCCAGGGCGGCGCTGCTCCCTTGGCTGCTGCAGCAGCAGCAACAGCAGCCTCGCGCGAGAATCAGAGCCCAGGGTGCCCTGCAGCCCCGTGCTGCACAGGACCGTGGCAGCGGCAATGCTGGAGCCCGGCGGCGAAGCGGAAGCCAGGGCAGCGCTGCTCCCTTGGCTGCTGCAGCAGCAGCAGCAACAGAGCCTCGCGGGAGAATCCCGACCTGGTGCCCCAGCTGATGGGCGGGAGAAAGGACGCCGCGCTACAGCTGATCCAGAGGTACCTCTGGGTCAGGAGACCCGGCGCAGCCGGGTGGGGGAGGAGCGGTGTGCCGCGAGATTTTTTTAATGAAACAAGTGTGCCGTTGCCTAGATTAGGTTGGGAAACACTGCTTTAGACACAGCTTGGAGAATCTCAGGCTCCCTAGCACCGTAGGTTCCTATACGTATAGTGGTGGCAGCACCTCAACTGGGCCATAGGATGACCGTATCATCCTTTGAATCATGCAACTCATGTTGTGGAAGCCCCTTACAAGTTTACTCCAGAGTAAATCACAATGAATGGGGCTTACTTCCAAGGAAGTATACGGTGTCGTGGATCTTGTTATAAATAACAAATTGCAAGAGGTCCCTGCGGTTTCACTAAGAAAAACTAACAACAACAAAAATCAAATAAACAGCGAATAAACAAAAAACGAAGGGGGAAAGGTAAGATTCTTGCGGCTGGTGACCTCCCCCCCCCCTTCTTTCTCTCTCAGTATGGAGGGGAGCTAGCTCAGGGAAGCGACAAAGGGCTTTTCCACACTCCATAAAGTGTTAATAATGTGCGCGGTTGTTCCAGATTAACTCAGTCCAAGGAACGATAAAATAGGTGCGAACCTTGCCTGCTGCCGCTTATACTTTTCAAAGTAGCTTCCTTCTTCTTCTTTTTGGAAGAAAACAAATTATAGAGAAGGGGAGTAATTCAAGCGGGCAGTTTTGGCTTTCAGCAGACAGGGGTGGAGAGAGAGAGTGGGTGAGTGACGAAGGAGGAGTGCACAAAAGGAAACCGAAGAGCCGGCCACTAAAAACTTTTTTGTGGAAATGATTATATTGTGCCACATTTATTGGCAGTCCAGGCTGCAGAAT
Organism: Darevskia nairensis; assembly: GCA_034642065.1. Taxonomy (NCBI): domain Eukaryota; kingdom Metazoa; phylum Chordata; class Lepidosauria; order Squamata; family Lacertidae; genus Darevskia; species Darevskia nairensis. The sequence goes on along the minus strand of JAWWNI010000577.1, from coordinate 171,062 downwards.
TCAACCACCACCACCACCCCCAACCCCGGCCCTGATCGCTCTTCCAAAGCTTAAGATATCGGATCTCCCGTGCCTTTTGGGCTCGGTTTCGGAAGGAGGCCCAGCCCTTTTGATTTCCACCCGAACCTGCAAGAACCAACATTTTATTTGGAAAGGCGAATCCCAGAGCCTCGCTGCGGCGGGACACTCTTGCAAGTAACGCGGGGGACACGGACGCACGCACGCAACCAACTCCTTCTCTCTCTCTCTCAATCCCCTCCTTAAAGGGAGGCGGGATCTCCGGGCATTTGATCTCCGCGATCCCGCCCCTACTCCGGTATCCTAAAGTGGTTCCCAAGCACTCTCTAGTCCGGCAGGCAAACGGGGGGGAGAGGGAGAGAGGGGTGGGTGGGAGAGCAAAGGAGGCAGCCCACCAAAAGTGCAGCGGCGTCTTTCCCGCCCCCCCCCCCCCGCGCACGCCAGCCCCTCTTCCCTGCACTATGGTGCACCCGATCCACCGCGCTCGAGTCTTTCCGCTCCTGCCGATCAACAACTCTCCAGAGCGGGCAGTGGTGGCCACAGCAGAAAGCGACTCGGATCGGAGGGATCCCCACGTTAATAAAAGTGAAGTTGCGGGAGGTGGAGGAGGGAGGGAGGGGAGAAGGAGGGAGGAGGGGAGGCAGCCAAGGAGAGTGGGGAAAAAAGCTCTCTCTGAAGTTTTGGCTCCAACAACCCCCCCCCCCCCGCTCTCCTCGCTCCCCCCCACCCCAACTCCAAGCAGCAAGAAGGCGAAAGAAGGGGACGAAACGGGGGTGTGGAAAGGCTGACCCGCTGCAACGGAGCGGCACAAACCACCATGCAGCTTGTGTTATGGGCAGTGGGATTAAGCACGCTCTTCCTGCAAGACTTCTTGAATGTAGCCGGTGCAAGCAGCAAGGAAGGAAAGGTTGCATCTGAGACAAGGTAAGATACAGCAGCGCCTGAAATACTTCTTTTTAAAAAATAAAACTTTTTATTTTTAAGTTTGGCATTGCTTTGCTTGTGGGCGGGGTGGGGTGAAGGGGTGTCACGCTTTTCTTTTTCAACGCGGGGAGGCAAATCTGCAAAACGCAGAAGCGTTCCTAAGCAATTGGAGCTCCAGACGTATCCAGTCTGCTAGCAGCTCCGCCTACAAATATATGTATGCTGTGCTTATGATTTCGAAACACTTGCAGCCCCGCAACATTGCTGTCCGTAGTTCAGCTTGCTTGCTTTTCTCTTTTGCTGCCTGTGGCTGGAAAGCAGCCTCCCTAAACTTTAAAAAAAAAAAACACACACACACACACAAACCTAAAACTCCAGCACTTGTGCCATGTGTACTTCTGCTGCAAACAGCTGGACATTTCTGTTGGCTCTTTTTGTGTTGCTGCTCGCAGCTGCTCAGTGTTTAAAGGCAAAACTTTTGCATTGGGGAGGGAGGGAAAAGGAGCTCCTGTTAGCAAACCTGTTAATTCGCTCACCTCCCGGACTTTTCCTTGGGCTGAACTGCTTGGCTCAGCCTCAGAAGGATGCTGTTTGCAATGGCCCAGAACTAAGTGCTTTCTTTCCAGAGCCGCATAGGGTTTTAGGGGATGTCAACCTTGTGGTGCAAATACATTCATATATACAGTACCTTTGTGCATTTTGCAGTGGTTAAGGAGTTTTACAATTTTGCAATTGCTGCCGAGTGCATGTGCTGTTCGCAGTGCTTAGCGTGGTTACATAAGAGCGGAAAGTTTTTCCCCCCTCACAGGCAGGCCTATTGCTCTAAACCGCCAGCCTCCTTTACCTTTGTGAGCATTTGCAGAATGCACACCAGATATTTCAAGTGAATGACTCTTGAGAAAGATGGACAAGTGTTCAGAAAAGCACCTTCCACGGTCACTTACTGTGTCTTCCCCACAGATAAGGAAATGGCCACTCTATGGGGCAGTTGCTTGTTTCCTCTGGTACTGGATTTCTCACAGCCCCACAGGGTGGAAATAATACTGTATAGTACACAGATGCACACGCTTGCATCCGCTCACAGGGGATCTGTTTTGTTCCCTCTCTGCAGCTAAACTGCTGGAGACTCTGAGTGAGTACGAGATAGTGACCCCCACCCGGGTGAATGAGTTTGGAGAGCCCTTCCCACCCAAGGTCCACTTTCGAAGGAAGAAGCGGAGTCTCCATTTGGACGCTGAGGCCTGGGGCCGGATGCTACCTCCTCCTCCTCCTCCCTTCTCCCAGTGCCACCCAAGCGCACTATAGGCTCACAGCCTTTGGGCAAGACTTCTTTTTCAACCTTACAGCCCATTCGGGATTTATCGCTCCTCTCTTCACTGTCAGCCTCCTGGGAGTACCTGAGGTTAACCAAACAAACTTTACACCGAGGAGGAAAGTGATATTAAGCACTGTTTCTACAAAGGACATGTCAATACCAAGCCCCAGCACACGGCAGTCATCAGCCTCTGTTCTGGGATGGTAAGTAAGTGCCCTTCCTTGCTGGTCTTGGCTGTGGATGGAGTTTCGTTGTCGCAAGATGGACAAGATGCCCCTGTTGTTGTTTTTAGGGGCAGGGGGCGGGCGGAGGAAATTCATTCTCAGCCCTTGGTTCTGAACCACAGTTGGGGGTGCTTGGGATTATGTCACACATTGTTTTTTAAAACATCCTTGCCCTGTGGCTCTCTTGGAACCTACCTTCATGTAGGGAGGAGTGCTGAAGTTAAAGATAAGGCTTTAAACAAAGCAAAAACTCCTGTTTGTTAAAAGTTGTTTGCTGATGGATATCGGAGCTGGCTACTTTCCTTCCTTCAGCATCTCCCCCCCCCCCCCCCCGCCTTATTTACAAAACACTCTTTAAAAAAAAGAAAACGATCTAGAATAATATAAACAACATCTCTACACACAACAAAAGTTAAGGAATTGCCATTGTGGTCCGAGGCTAGAGCAGTAGATCAAAAATCAAAGGATTCACTTTTGAGGAGAGCTCATTTTGATTGATGGGGAAGAGGGGAGAAGCGATGCAGGGAGGGAGAAAGGAGGGTGGGGGTGGGCAGGGGGAGACCAAGAGCTGCCAGGAAGGAGCAGTGGTCATTAGCAAATTCTGGTTTTTTTCTCTCTCCCAAGGTCATTAGAGCCAAGTCCTCCTCTAGCCCCTATTCCCATTGACAAACACATGAGCAGTGTCCAGCCAAGGAGACTTAACAGGGGAACTGCAGGGCTCTGCCGGGATTGCAATGGAGAGGAAGCTGGGAGGTGGGGTTACCCCAGGCGGCTTTTTGGAGGAGGGGGCAGATGGGTGGGTTTGGTGGGAGGAGGATCGCAGTCAGAAGAACCCCAAACAAGGGTGGTGCTCTGAGCCCGAGAGCCATTTAAGGTGGAAGGAGACAATAAGAAGCAGCGTGCGTTTTCCCCTTGTCTTCCCCCCTCGCTCCCCCTAGGGACGAAAGTTTACTGCTCTACAGCTCTGCAACTTGGAAGTTTCTGAAAAGTGTCCTTAAAGCCAGTGGGGCTCCTCTCTAGCTTAACAGGTTTTACGTTGAAAAGCATGGCAGGTGTCAGACTGTGTGCGCAGTTCTCGCTAAGGAAGCCTGCCCGAGGATGGGGGGTATATATTCAGGATAGATACTGCTGCTTTGATCCAGTAGGTGGGTTTGCGGGAAGAGTGGTGCGGTTGCCGGCTTTCGGAGCACCGAAGGAGTAATTTGATTAAGCTGTCATTTCCCAATTGGAAGAAGTCCTGTTTTAAGAAGTTGCAAGAAAGCCTTGGGTCCTGCTGTCGAAACCTGACGCCCTTCAGCTTTCTGTCCCAGTTGGAAGAAAAAAGATGAGAGGTTTTGCTTTTCTCCCCCCCCCTCCCATTCCTCCCTCTGTTACAGAGCGAGAGAGGTGCAAGCAGCTAAGCCATACTTACCAGGCAGAACTGCCCTGGGGTTGGGGTTGCCTGGGGCAGTGCCCTACAGGTGTACATCAAAGGTGGGAAAGGATGCAGTGACAGGTAGCCCGTTTTCTCCCCCCGCAAAAACCATGTTCCTTTCCTCCAAAATGCTGCTTGCGCAGTTGTAGTAAACCTCTGTGCCATTGTTGTTGTTGTGATGTTCTGATGCTTAGGGGGCGGAGGCAGTGGAGGGAGGGAGGGCCCAGGGCTCTGTGGAAAGAACCACCAGGGGGTGGGAGTGTGTTCTCCCAGCCCTCTATAGCATGGCTTATCAGGAAGGGGTGGGTGGGAATAACACTCATTTTCCTAAGGGAGCTCAGGCACTGTGCCTTCCTACTGGGATCGACCTTAAGGGAGCCTAGGAACTTCCCAGCCTGTTCAGCCTGCTGGAAACTTAAGGTGGAAAGGCAAGGAAGACGTCAAGAGAGATCTTCCCTCCACAAGCCCCTGTGGGGAATGTGTGGGAATGTTTGGGATCGTGGATGATGATTTATAATTTAATATATCTCATCCTAACTTGCGCTTGCAAGTTCAACTAGCAGAGTACATTCCCTTTTAAAATACAAACAGTGGAAGTTGCTTTGATTCGCTAGAATCAACTTAATCTAGTTTCCTGGTTTGTCACTATATATTTCCCCTTTATCCCTCTTCAAATAAGACACAGCACACGTCTTCTATAAAAAGATATAAAATGTTTACTCACGTACATTCTGTTGGAGACACAGTAAGATTCCCAAAAGAAGGCAGGCTTATGCATAGTAAAGATATATACAATTGGAATCTCTCCATGTGGAGAGAACTCAATTAGGCCCCAGTTGGCTGGAAGCCAACTGGGCACCCTTCCTGATAATCCAGGCGAGATGAGAGGGCAAGCGAGAGAATGGCTACATGACCTGTGCCTTTTGTTCCTAGCCTGCCCAGGTAAAGCTACTCCCACATTCAGCTGCAAGAGGAAGTTGTTTCAGTCCAGGTGACCAGGAAGTTGTGGCTGGAGGACTGAAACCCCTTCTAGCATTGTTGTACTTGACTGCTCTAGTGTTTACATCCCACAGAATGGTGGGAATAGGACCGATCAGGACCCTGTTTGTAACTTGATTGGATCCTCTGCAACGAGTGTCCTTAAGTGCTCCTGAGATGCGATCTCTTGTGCCACCTCCAATCTTGATCGTTCCTGGGCTTGTGTTTGAGAGATCCAGGACGATAACCTACAAATAAGATGTCCAACAAAATTGCGTGTTGGAAGGTGAAGCGAAGTGCTTCTTCACTCGGTGCATATGGAACTCCCTCCCAATGGAGGCAGTGGTGATGGCCACCAGCCTGGATGGCTTCAAAAGAGGTTTCTTTTAGATGAATTCACGGAGAAGAGGGCTCTGGTGGCTCTGCTGTGCCTCCACTGATGGATGGGGGCAGTAATTCCACTTTCTGGAAACCACAGGAGGGGAGAGTGCTCTTGTGTTCAAATCCTGGCTTCCCACAGGCATCCGGTTGGCCACTGTGAGAACAGGATGCTTGGACTGGATGGGCCATTGGCCTGATCCAGCAGGCTCTTTTTAGCTCTTTTTTAGGTTCTTACAGAAATCCAGCCTGAGAAAAGAGAAGTTTCTCTCTCAGTTCACTGATCTGTCATTTAGTCCAGAAAAAGTGGTAGTCCCCACCTCCGTCCAAGAATACATAAATACCTCAAGGTGCAGCTTGTGGGCGGCGAGAACTCTGTGATGAGTAAAAGCAGAACCAAAAAAATCAAATTTATTATTACGGTCACAGACCAGTGCCAACCCACATACAGTATCAAGAAAATCATAAAACACGATAGGGATACATTTGAATTTGCAGTTAGAGTATAACCGGGACAATACAGATATAGCAACAATTAAAAATTATAAAAATTAAAACTTAGTCACTAAAATGTAACCTAAAATTATCATTTAAGGCCTTAATCATTATGATAGCACCGTTTGTTCCCTAAGTTTTATGGCAATCGCACAGAATTTGGCTACTCTTAATGTGATCTCAGGGTCCTTGTCCCCCACCAGGGATATTAGACATTGAAGTTCGGATTCATTTAGAGATTTTTGCATAGTAGGGGTAATGAATACTGAACGTATCTCCCCATAGAAACGGCAGCATAACAAGGCAGAACATCTGAGAAATTCCCTCCTGTTGGCTTGCTCATTTGAGTGCACCACAGTGGTAGAGTTAGTGTGTGGTTTGCACAATTATTATTATTATTATTATTATTAGTTAACCAAATATTTATTAAATTTTCAACAGATAAACATAACATAAAAAAAACATATACAAACAATAACACAAAATACATTTATTATTATTTTAAACAGTTCAAGGAGTCAAAGAGCAGGACAAAGTCATCTGCTTACTACTTCATTGTGGTACCTAAGATTCTTTCTGGCCATTGAGTTTATATTCAAGGAGCTGCAAGCAGACGTTGTTCCTCTGTGGCCGGGGTGGGGGACTTGTGTGGTCTCCAGATGCTGGTGGACTTCAACTCCCATCAGCCAGTTGTTGGGGATGATGGTTCAGCGACATCCAGAGGCATGCAATTTCCTCATCCCTGCTCTGCAGGCCTTCAAACAAGTCACATAGTATTCACCTTGGGAAAGAGCAGACAATGCAAAGCAAATGCTGTACATGCCGTGTGTACCAAAGCCACCCAAAATACAGCTAGACAGTCATACAGATGCAGCCTTTGTGCAGATTCCCATTATTAGCAGGAGTTTAGAAACAGGTGTTTTTATATGTTTTGGAGGCCGCCCAGAGTGGCAGGGGCAACCCAGCCAGATGGGTGCGTTATAAATAATAAGATGATGATGATGATGCAAGCCATGCCTGTTGGAATCCCTTCTTCTGCAAACCTCTGAAAGGTAAGGAGTCCTGTCCTCTTTTGCCCCCTTCTGCCCTGTTTCAGAGTTTGAATGAATCTTCTCCCTCCTCGGCGCAGCTCTGCCGGAAGCTTCATGGTATTATTTTCATTCCTTCTCAGCTCGGCACGTTCAGGTCTCATGATGGAGAGTATTTTGTAGAGCCACTGATGCTGCCTGACCAGCAAGAGTATGCAGAAGAGCACAAAAAGCCACACGTGGTCTACAGGCACAGCGTACCTCCGACAGCCGTGCCAAGAGACAAGCAGACTTGCGACACTTCAGGTAATCCCACCTTTTGCTTTTCTCTAGCCTTTAGCATTGAGCTTGCAGGAGGTAAGAATAATTTCGAAACCATCCAAGATAGCCCACGGGGATTGGAATCCTAAATTGGGGGACGAAGAACTGATAGATGTGGGCTGCTTACTTTCTAAGAATATCTGCCTAGAATGGATAACCTAGTCCCGTTGCTCAGCTGAGTTGGCTTTGGGCTCTAGCATTATTGATTTCCCCAAGGCAAAACTCAGCTCCTTTCAGGTCCGCCTTTCATCTCTTGTGCTTGAATTTTCCCTTTTTGTTTCGCACTGCTTGTGGAGCTGTGCCCCCTTTCTCCTTCAAACTACAAGGGCACAATATTGCATGAAACTCCTGAGGCAGGAGGGAAGGGGAGAGCTCCTCTGGCCTCCTCTCTCATAGTGTTTGTGCACATTTACTTATAATGTAAGTAAGGGATGTGGGTGGCGCTGTGATCTAAACCACTGAGCCTCTTTGGCTTGCTGATCAGAAGGTCGGCAGTTTGAATCCCCGTGACGGGATGAGCTCCCGTTGCTCTGTCCCAGCTCTTGCCAACCTAGCAGTTTGAAAGCACGCCAGTGCAAGTAGATAAATAGGTACTGCTCTGGCGGGAAGGTAAGCCGCGTTTCCATGCGCTCTGGTTTCCATCACGGTGTTCCGTTGCGCCAGAAGTGGTTTAGTCATGCTGGCCACATGACCCGGAAAGCTGTCTGCGGACAAACGCCGGCTCCCTCGGCCTGAAAGCGCGATGAGCGCCACAACCCCAGAGTCGCCTTTGACTGGACTTAACCATCCAGGCGTCCTTTACCTTTACCTTACATTTACTTATAAGAATAAATGCATAAAAAATAACTTTATTTATGACCCTTGGGGTCCCTTCCAACTTTACAATTCTATGATAGGTGCTTAAAACTGAAGATACAGTTAATGCATTGCAGGGTGGCGTTGCTACTTTCATTAACATAAGAACGTAAGGAGAACCCTGCCTCCAACAGTGGTGATAGATCATAGCCATGGTGGGCTCTTGATAGCCTTACTTTCTTTTGCCTTTTGTTCTTGCATCTGTGCTGGCTCTTCCAAGATTTAGCTTCACTGAGTTCTAGTATTAGGTAAAGGTCCACTTTCTTCACACCATGCATAATCTTATACACCGATTTGGAAGACAAGAGCTGAGAGTAAGATCACCACTCAACCATACAGGTCTATAGAACCTTGCAAAACATTTCAGATGAGACCTCTTGGTCACGGACTGATGTTGACCACTAAAACGACACTCCAGGAGAAACATCCTACTCCACTCCCATCTCACACACTTCCCCAGCATCCGGCGTAAATATCCATAGTGGGTTTGCATGGGGGGAACCATCCATCGCTGCGCCAGGAGACAACTGCAACGTTCCCGCCAGCTGCCTCATTGCAATACATGCATGCGTTTATGAGAGAGGCATGAATAGCCATATTTGCCTAAAACACATGTATGGAATTTTTTGGGATGTCCACATATATTTGGGGAGCAGGGATGCCATTGACTTACGTTGTGCTTTGCTGTTATTATAGAATCCTTGAACCCCCTGCAATGCAGGAATAGGCAACTGTCTCGTACAAGGGTTGAACCATGGCATGATCAGCACAAACGCTCTCTGTCTATAACTAGATTCCCCCTGCCCCTGCCCCAACTTCAACATAACATGTCTTCGCTTCTCTCTGCGTGTCTGTTTGCATCCAGTAATTTACTTCTTACTGTCCCTGTATTCTAACTGCCTGGGCGCATTTCGGCCTAGTGCGTCGGCAGCCACACATTCTAGTGTAGCTGTTGTTTCTTTTCTTGGGTTGCGTGCCGTCCATGCCATGCAGGAGAGAGGCAACCCGGAACAGGAGAGATTTGGGAGCTGTGAGGTGTTCGGAGACGCAAACTACAGTTGTCGGGATTCTTTGGCGAGGAAGCCCATTACTCTCAATGTGGAATAAGCGCTTTAAATGTTCGTTTCTGCAGAATGAATACTGAACCTGAAACCCCCCGTGCTGGCCCTCACACTGAGTAGGATTGTGTCAGAATTTTGCCTGTGAAATAACCTGTCTCTCTTGTTCCAGGTCCCCTCTCTTCTGCTCCAGGTGCCATCTTTGATTGCTATTCGTAACATGATTCCAGCTTGTCAAATACCATGCTTGGGGGGGGGGGGCGGTCAGGCAAACCTCTCACATGTTTAAATGCCACATGGAGGGGGTGGCTATTCCCTGAGACTGCTCACCACACCTCCCCGTAGCTGCGTGTTTGGCGAGCGGGTAAAGTGACCCCCGTGCGTGTACTAGCTATGCACATAAAACAACCTTTCGCAGGGGTCTTTCTGGGTCCTACAGAAGAAGCCCTGTTTGCGTACATCAGTACACGTCTCAGGTCCTTTGTGCTCACTGAGCATGGAAGTGAAAAGCATGACCGGCAGATGAATCAATGGCCAGGGAGCGGGCTATCCCTTGACCTCAAGCATGTTTAAGATGCTTCCGAGCACAATTTAAAGTGTTGGTGCTGACCTTTAAAGCCCTAAATGGCTTCGGTCCAGTATACCTGAAGGAGCGCCTCCACCCCCATCGGTCAGCCCGGGCACTGAGGTCCAGTGCCGAGGGCCTTCTGGCGGTTCCCTCGCTGCGTGAAGCCAAGTTACAGGGAACCAGGCAGAGGGCCTTCTCGGTAGTGGCACCCGCCCTGTGGAACGCCCTCCCTTCAGATGTCAAAGAGAACAACAATTACCAGACCTTTAAAAGACATCTGAAGGCAGCCCTGTTTAGGGATGCTTTTAATGTTTTATAGATTATTATATTTTAATGCTTTGTTGAAAGCCGCCCAGAGTGGCTGGGGAAACCCAGCCAGATGGGCGGGGTATAAATTATTATTATTATTATTATTATTATTATTATTATTATTATTATTATAAGATGAGCAATGGGGTTTGTTTATATGCAACCATACTACCGTATTGGCCCGAATGTAAGCCGCACTTCCCCCCCCCAAAAAAAAAATTCCGACAGTGAAAAGTTAAAGTGCAGCTTATATTCGCGACCTTACGATATCGCTGCTGGAACAGCCTAGGATGCCACCACGAGGGCTGTCGGGGGTGCGGGACAATGGCGCCTGCCGCTCCCAAGCCTCCCCTGAGCCGTCAGAGCGAAGGGGGGGAGGCCACTGGCAAAGTGGTCGGGAGCGCAGGGCAACGGTGCACAGCCTGTCCGCTGCTGGAGCCCCAGCGCCACTTCCCGCTTCCCGCTGTGGGCCTCCACTGTCAGGAGCGGTGGGTGGTGGGATGGCGAGTGCTGGCAGGGGCTGCCGCCACCGCCATGTGATCCCCCTCTGCCTGCCCCATCTCTGTTAATGTAGCGGGGGATGCCTACCTGGCGTGGTGTGAGGCGAGCTGCGCCCCCCCCCCTGCAGAATGTCTCTTCTTGCCCAGTTGGCCCCCGCCGCCGCTGTTAGGGAGCGGGGGGTGCTCACCTGGCATGGGAGGGCAGCCAGTGGCAGGTTGCGGGTGCCCGGGCGGGCCGCTGTCACCCTATGCAAACCTCCCCCCAGCTGCACTGTGTAAGGCTGGCACTTTGGAGTGTTGGGGCCTCTTCGGCAACCCCCCCACCCATTATTTCCCAGTGTGCTGTGCGGGTCCTCTAGGGCCACAGTTTTTTGCTCAGACCACGTGGTTGTCTTATATTCGGGTATTGTCTTTTTTTCTCCCCCCACCCTGAATTTTAAAGGTGTGGCTTATATTCGGCTGTGGCTTATATTTGGGCCAATATGGTATGTGAGAATATCACTAAGGCGAAATGAAGCTGATCATTTGCCTTGACTATGAATGTTTGTTTTTTGGGGTGGGTGGGGGGAACGTATCCGCCTCTCTTCTAATGCAACTTGATCACTTCTTTCTTCCTTCCCATATTGCGCTGTATTTTCATCCCCGCTCATTGAATTCAGCACCGATCCTTTTAAAAATCAAACCTAGCTCAGTACATGGTTCAATTCTGAAAATGATTTAATTAATATCCATTTTATATGGTTGTACCCAGGAGATATACTCCAGGAGTTATGCACCTCTGGTAGCTGTGGGCATTTATAAATAATTTCAAATGAAGATAAACTTTTTTAAAAAAAACTTTTCATTTTTAATCATTTGTTACCCATTCCAATACTCAAGTGGAATATTATGGCATACAATTTCTCCCCCTAGCAATTATTAGGGGGGGAATGAGGGTGGGAGAGAACAGTTTGCCAATACACAGTAAATAATTAAGTAATGGGGGGGGGGGGAGAAAACAAATCTATACTTGCACACCGTTATTAACATCTTTGTAATCGCATAAACAGAGAAAATAAAATACATGATGTTCCTATACTACAGGAAAAGGGTTAACAGCTGCCTCCACTGCTCTTGCAATTCTTATGAAGCAGTATCTTAATAATAAACATTGCTTTGATTCTTAAACCACTCTCAATACCTCTTTTCCAATTTTTTTATGTAGAACTTTACAAACCCGTAATATTGATGCCAATGTTGTAAAGAGTCTTTCCCCGCCCCCATTACCATAGTTGCTTCCCACAGTTTCTCTTGTGATATTTTATGTATTAATATCCTGTGCCAGATGTCTGTGTACTATTCCCCCAGAGATGACGTTCATTGTTTTGATGTGCTTTTAAACAGTATTTGGCTCTCAAGGTCCAGACATCTGCCATAGCACTCACCCCGAGCTAATTCTCTTTGTGTTGTGGGCAGGTAGCCTTTTACCCAGGCCATCATCTTAATCATAGCTGCTTCATTGTGGTTTTTTTTTTCCCCTTTATCCTTAAGCGTCCATGTTTATTTGTGTGTAGCAGGCTTGAAGCAGGAATTCATTTGATTCCAGTTTACTTAGCCGTGTTGACTGGAACTAGTAATGCAAAAATTAGTATTAGGGGTAAAGTGAGGGAAAAACCCCTTGCCAGGAGTTGCATTAACATGTGAGAGGGCTGTGGGGAGTAAGCTTGCCAGCTCTGCCAAGAGTTGCGTTAACATGTGAGAGGGCTGTGGGGAGTAAGCTTGCCAGCTCTGACAGGAGTTGCATTAACATGTGAGAGGGCTGTGGGGAGTAAGCTTGCCAGCTCTGCCAGGAGTTGCGTTAACATGTGAGAGGGCTGTGGGGAGTAAGCTTGCCAGCTCTGCCAGAAGTTGCGTTAACATGTGAGAGGGCTGTGGGGAGTAAGGTTGCCAGCTCTGCTGTCCACCACCCATTCCGATGGCTACCATGAGTTGGAAGCCGAAATCCTGGAGCAGGAATCCGCTTAAGAAAATAATAATAATAATAATAATAATTTATTTATACATACATACATACATACATACATACATACATACATACATTCCCTGCCCATCTGGCTGGGCTTCCCCAGCCACTCTGGGCAACTTCCAACAAAATATTAAAATACAATAATCCATCAAACATTAAAAGCTTCCCTAAACAGGGCTGTCTTCAGATGTCTTCTAAAAATCTGGTACCGGTAGTTGTTCTCTTTGACATCTGGTGGGAGGGCATTCCACAGGGCAGGTGCCACTACCGAGAAGGCCCTCTGCCTGGTTCCCTGTAACTTGGCTTCTCGCAGTGAGGGAACCGCCAGAAGGCCCTTGGCCCTGGACCTCAGTGTCCGGGTAGATCGATGGGGGTGGAGATGCTCCTGCGGGATCAGACCACAGGCCCATCTAGTCTAGCTTCCTGTTCTCACAGGGGCCAAAGGAAGCTCACATGCAGGAGACGAGGGCAACAGCATTCTCTCCACTTGAGATTCCCAGCAACCGGCATTCCACCGCCCTCAACAGCGAAGGAGGCTCCTCATGTTAGAATCCAGACCTTCCACAAGTACATGGGGCTCCCCACTTCAGTCAATGGCCCTTCAGTTCCTGGGGGAGGCAGGTGGAATAGTAGTGGGGGGGTGGAGTTAACACTCCTCCCCCCAATGGAGCACCCACCCCATGTTGATTTAATACAGGGAACTTATGGCTGAAGAGAACTAGAGAAAGCATGAGAGATGTCTTAATGGCAATCAGTAGGGCTGGGCGATATATCAGTAAATCGCCCCAAACCCGTTTGAAGTCCCTATTGTGATATCGGTTTCATAATTTTTGATCTGGCAATATATCAAGAATCATGGGGTGTGTGCTATGCAAAAATCACAATGTGGGGTAAACTGTGAAGCCAGCCAGTGCTTCTCTTGATTCCTGCAGCCCCTTTTATCTCTGCCAGCTCAGCTCTCCCCTGTTATGCAAAAATCACGTTGCGGGAAAAACCGTGAAGCCAGCCATTGCCTCTGCATAGCTCCATCCTTATTTCAGACATTGTGATATAGCGATATATCACAATGTTGAAAACCAGATATCGCCCAGCCAGGACCGGATTTAGGTTTGATGAGGTCCTTAGCTACTGAAGGTAATGGGGCCCTTTATATGTCCAGCTGTCCTTTGTCAACAACAAATTGTCCCTGTTTTTTGTGCTGAATATATGCTATATGGACCGTGCAACCAGTCCATGCAGAATGTAGGCACCCTATATATAGAAATGAGCAACCCGGTGATATTTTAGGGAGCAGGCTAGCAGGTGGGGCCCATTACTTACATCATAGGAGCCTACACAACACAAAACACTGTTGCTGTATGTAGGTTTTTATTTTATTTGTTTTTTTTATCTTATATTTTGGAAATGTACATCCAGGGTTTTTTCCCCCTTTAAATTTTTCTTGGGGCCCCAATTAGCAACACTCACCTAGAGGTGTAAGAAGGGCTGACTTCTCAAGAGAACGGTACCTCTGACAAGGCTTTTTATTGTTTGTTCTTCCAAAGGTTGCTGCTGGACTATGCCACTCTGGTTTCTCTCTTCCAGCTGTCTCTGCTCCCTTCTTTGAGATCAGATGCTGGAGACTCAGAACAGTTGGAAGGAACCATGGGATCTGGCACATTTGATCAGCAACCCTTGGGAGAGTGGATCAGCAGAGCATGGATTCCACTGAATCAAAGGTAGTTAGAGGGACCCTGAAAAAAAACTTGTTTAGGGATCCTCCTGTTATTCTCCCTCCATTCATTCACCGATCCAGTGGTCCACACATCTGGGGAGCATAATGAGGGCATAGCTGTCAACTTTTCCCTTTTTTTGCGGGAAATTCCCTTATTCCAAATAGGATTCCTCGCGAGAAAAGGGAAAGGTTGACAGCTATGAATGAGGGCCATCTTCTAACGAGCCTTTTATTGCTTGGCTTTCTTTAGTAACACCAAGGAAGACTCAACAATTTTGTTTGCTACTTGATTGAAGATTCAGTAGGATAAGGTACAGATCCATAGCTCAGTGGTAGTGCATCTGTTTTGCATGCGGAATAATAATAATAATAATAATAATAATTTATTATTTGTACCCCGCCCATCTGGCCGGGTCCCCCCAGACACTCTGGGCGGCTTCCAACAAACACTAAAATACATTAAAATATCACACATTAAAAACTTCCCTAAACAGGGCTGCCTTCAGGTGTTTTCTAAATGTCAGGTAGTTATTTATCTCTTTGACATTGGATGGGAGGGCGTTCCACAGGGCAGGTGCCACTACCGAGAAGGCCCTCTGCCTGGTTCCCTGTAGCTTTGCTTCTCGCAGTAAGGGAACCACCAGAAGGCCCTCGGCGCTAGATCTCAGTGTCCGGGCTGAACGGTGGGGATGGAGACGCTCCTTCAGGTATACAGGACCAAAGCCGTTTAGGGCTTTAAAGGTCAGCACCAACACTTTGAATTGTGCTCGGAAACGTACTGGGAGCCAATGTAGATCTCTCAGGACTGGTGTTATGTGGTCATGGCGGCTACTCCCAGTCACCAGTCTAGCTGCCGCATTCTGGATTAATTGCAGCTTCCGGGTCACCTTCAAAGGTAGCCCCACATAGAGCGCATTGCAGTAGTCTCAGACTACTGAGACTCAGGTCTCAGATCTCCAGAGAGAATCCATGGAGAGCTGCTGCCAGTCAGTGCAGGCAGTGCTGAGCTAGACCAGTGGTCTGACTTGGTATAAGGCAGCTTCCTATGTTCTTACGTTCCCTCTTCTCCAGAAGATGCCTGCATTGCCATTCATCATTTCCTGTGATCATCGCAATGTATCTTCTTGTGCTGGTGTCAGCCGCCTTGAAGATGTATGGGAGGCAGTGTGCTCCTTTGCTCATACTCCCCTGCTCTGACCTTTCTATTTGGAGAGAGTGGCTTGCCATCAAAAGAGGAGTGGGGGGCTGGCGGGGGCTATTGTCAGCTTCATCATTGCAACTTGGCTCGCCCCAGTCCTTTTGTGCCGGCCGACTCCATCACTGATCAGTCACAGTTGCCAGCCAACCAGAGAAAAAAGAAATAATCTCGTGGAGTCTTTGAAGCTCAGCTGTGTTCCAGTGGGATGCTTGGGTTAGCTTTTACAGCATTGCTGGAGCAAACAGTTGCATAAACGCCACAACTTTTGCAGCAAGGATAAACACTGCAAAACTTGCAGAGAGATCTGCAAGCCACATTCTTAATAGCTAAGCCCTGTGAGACAGGGAAGAGCTTAGTGTAGCTTAACTGGAAATGAAGATTTCTGAGTACCAGTATCCAGTAAATATTTCTTAAACACGATGATTATTTAGATAGCATATAAGAAAGGGGACCTCACAAGGGAAATTAGTCTTTCTTTGGAACACCACCTGCACTCAAGAAGTTATTTCTCTTTGCCTCTTCTTCCAAGGGGCTGCGAAACACCACGTCCTGGTAAATTTCCCATGACACACACAAAATCGCTGATCACATTCCCAATCCTCCCGAGCGAACTCCCTCCCCCCCCTTCCTTCCTTCCTTCCTTCCTTCCTCTCCTCTCATGCATGGCTTAACAGGCCATTTCCTGATTCCTTCCAACACGTGTCTCAGTGGAACGCTTCATGGTTGCCAATCATCCATCCCTCCTCCCCAGTGTTGTCAGATTCCCAGGTATGCCACACAGCAAGCCTGGGAGGGGGCTGGGCAATAGGGACATAGAGGGAATGGGCAGGAGACATCGCAGGACTTCTTGTCTCCTGCTGCGTTGGGAGATCTAAAGGCATGTATATGTTCTCTGGCTTTCAGCCCAGCAACCCTGGTTTGGGAGAAAGCTTATACGCAAGAGAAGCTGGCCAAACATTGAAATGAATGGTTAAAGTCACTTGTGGACTTTGGAGAGCCAGTGTGGTGTAGCGGTTAAGAGCAGTAGACTTGTAATCTGGGGAACCGGGTTCGCGTCTCCTCTTCTCCACATGCAGCTGCTGGGTGACCTTGGGCTAGTCACACTTCTTTGAAGTCTCTTAGCCCCACTCACCTCACAGAGAGTTTGTTGTGGGGGAGGAAGGGAAAGGAGACTGTTAGCTGCTTTGAGACTCCTTCGGGTAGTGATAAAGCGGGATATCAAATCCAAACTCTTCTTCTTCCATTTGTGCATCACAGTGATTGTGGAGTTTGAGATTGGGCTAAGGGGCCAAGGTCCAGAGAAGTCAATAGCGTACATGCCAGACATAGGGAGCTTTTCTTAAGCAGAGTCAGGCCATTGGCTCAGTACTGTCTACAACACTGACTGGCCAACCAGCTCCCTTTTGCTTCATAGGGAGCTGCCTTAGACTAAGTTGGACACATTGGCCTTCCAAGCTCAGCAGGGGCTCTCCAGGGTTTTAGACAGGAGCGCTTCCCAGCCTGGGGAGACCTGGTGTTCAACCGAGGACACCCTACCATTGAGCTACAGCCTCATCCTGAAAGGTGTGCTTTCCATAGCTGTCAACCCTCCCCTTTTTGGCGGGAAACTCCCTTATTCCAAAGCTGTTTCCCGCTGCTATCCCGGATTGTTGATATCCCTTAAATTTCCCGGATTTCAAAGGAAGCAGCTCCTCTCCCTCCCTGGCGGCCTGGGAGGCTCCTCAGCTGCGTTGCTCGGCTGCCAATAAGGAGTCTGAGACCGACTGGGGGCGGAGCTTGCATGCCTTTTGCATCCAGACCCTCATGCCCAACCAGACAGACAGCCTGCCTGCCGTGTACGCACTCGCTCTTTCACTCACCCGTTCGTGCGCAGCCTCTGGAGCACAGGGTGGCGAGGCTACTTGGTGCCATTGCACCGCCCTCGCGGCATCCCTTATTTTCAAATCCGAAAGTTTGGGAAAAATCCCTTATTTTCAAATCCGAAAGTTGACAGCTATGGTGCCTTCCTAGCCTGTCCTCAAAATGCCAGAGATTGAAGCTGAGGCCTTGTGGATGCTCTGCCACTGAGCCACAACTCTTGCCACATTTTTTTAAAAATGGTGGTGTTCAGCTTCAGCAGGTCTTGCTGAAATGTTAAGCAGTCCCCCCTCCCCCAGTTCGATGCACCTTCAACCTTGATAGGCTATTTAAGCGGGATTGTGATGCAGAAGGGTCAAGGCAGCAGCAACAGTGTGGAGGGTTTTGTGTCGCTTAGCACTCCTAATCAGAGGCAACTTCTAGTGCTTTCTCTGCTGATGTGTGCCAGCATCCCTGTTGAGTTGGCCTTTCAGATCCCAGCTTCAAATAGCATTTGATCTAAACATTTCCAGTTATTGTGGGGAGGGGATGTGGGCAGGGAAGCGAAGGAAGAAGGAGGGACTGGGAACTTAAAAATAATCTTCAATAAAGAAAGGAAGCACTGCAGAACTCGGGAGCCTCGTCTTTCCTGTGAGCCACGGAGGAGGGTGGGCTTGAGAACGAGACGGAGAGGAGGGGGAAAAAGGAGAGATTGGCTCAATAGTTCAGACGCTCGCTTGACTTGTGGGAGAGGAGGAGGTGGAGAATAGTTTCAAGGGCAGGAGGTGTGACCCTTTGGAGCGGAAAAGGTCATAAAATGCTACCGAGTCATGCTGTTGTAAAATGCCGGATGCTCGTTTCATAACACTCATCATTCCTGGTTAAGAGTACTGCACGTATTTTCTTACAATGTGTCCCAAGTATTCCGTGCCGGGAAAACGACGTCACTCATCTGTTCTACATGCAGAGGGTCCCTGGCACTTCCAGGTAGGGCTTTGGAGGAACCCTGCCTCATGTCCTGGAGAGCCACTGCCAGTCAGCATAGACTAGATGACCTGATGGCCTGAGGCAGCATCCACTGTTCCTAGATTTTTATACTACTGCTGGGGTTTTTTCTCCAAATCTACCTAGAGGAAAGACATTATGGCCTGGTGTACCCTTGTCTTTCTAGTTCCTGGTGGATGATACCTGTTGTCATTATGGTCCAACTGTTTTCCAGAATGGCAGGATTCCCTAAAATCTAGTATATACTGTCCAAATTTGGACCACGAAATCTAAGTTTAATAGGCCAAGATGTACACAAGCTTCACATACAGCTTCTTTACTGCTCCCTTTCCACATACAAGTCAGGAAGCCGCAGTTAACCATAGTTTCCTGTTACATCTGAACCAGGAAACTGGTCAATGGCTTTCAAACAAGGTAAGAGGTTGTATGAAATTGGTTTTCTGATCCTTGATGGTTGTATCCAGTTGGCATTCCTTCACTGGCAGAAAGCTTTTGCCACCAGTAGAGGACTCCATCAGCGGAACGGAAAGGGTGGTGATGTTTGGCAATAGCCCCTTTACACCTTGCAGCTCCCTGCAACCCCAAACATACTTCTTTGGCGGCTCCCCCAGCCCTCTGGAGCAGATTTGGGGGAGTTCAAAGGGAAAGGGGATTCTTGGCTCCTCCCCATTCCACTGACAGAAGCCTAAGAGCCTTACCAGTTGCTGGAAACCACAGGAAGGGAGAGTGCTGTTGTGCCTGAATGATGCTTGCTGTTTTCCCACAGGCAACTGTTCATCCACTGTGAGAACAGGATGCTGGACCAGATGCTCTTCTTAACGCTCTTCTGTTACATGCCCAAAGTTGATAGGCATTGCAGTTCAAATGGTGTGTGGGTGCCGTGTCTTGTGATTGATTATGCAGGGTGGGACTTACCTGATATACACCCACCCACACCAATATTTTATTCAAAGTGGCAGCCCTGAGTATATCCATTTGTATTCTGCTGCATAACATAAAGTTTTCTTTATGTGTGGTGTAGTGGTGTAGTGGTTAAGAGCAGTAGACTCGTAATCCGGGGAACCGGGTTCGCGTCTCCGCTCCTCCACATGCAGCTGCTGGGTGACCTTGGGCTAGTCACACTTCTTTGAAGTCTCTCAGCCCCACTCACCTCACAGAGTGTTTGTTGTGGGGGAGGAAGGGAAAGGAGAATGTTAGCCGCTTTGAGACTCCTTCGGGTAGTGATAAAGCGGGATATCAAATCCAAACTCTTCTTCTGGACTGCTTACAATAAATAATTAAAACAATAACAACAATGAACTACAGCAAGTCCACAACTTGCACACATTTAACTTGTGAGCATTCAGCTTTATGCGCTTGGCAAAGAATAAAAAATAACAATAAGAAAGGGGGGCAAGGGTTCCAGGAAAAATGACTCGGGCAATCCCAACCACCATTGAACCTGATGGGTTTTGTCTATGCACGATTTTGGCTTTAGGTGCAACCCCCGGAATGTAACCCATTCACGTAAGTTGCGGCTTACTGTACAAAGTGAAAAAGATCAAACAATTAGAAAAGGGGGGCAATCCCACATAAATAACAACAATGCAGAACTTGCCACACACCCAAAATTAAAAACAGATTTGCTATGTTTACGATATAGCAGCACTGAAGAGTTAGAATCCAGAATAAAACCTAGGCAGAGTTGAAATGAAATAACGTACTGGGACCAAGCAACAAAGGCTTGGGGACATAAATGTCACCTTAATAGTCACTGAGTGTTAATAATGATGGAGTTTGGCTAAGCTCAGAAGGGGTCATATACCCAAAATAAGTGCTCCATCACAGACAAGGTCCTCCCTGTTGTTGCCACCAACCAAGCTTCCAAAGGTTGTGGCACAACCAAGAAGGCCTCATAAACTTTGTAATATTCGTACAAGGCAATTAGAGAAAAAAGAGCTCCTTCAGGGTTGTTGTTTTTTTTTAAAAAAAGAACAGATGCACACAATACCTAAATTATTTAAAAGGACAGAGTGAAAAAATAGCTCTTCACTTGATGCCAGTAGCGTCACAAATGTGACTCTAAGAGAGCCTTCCCGGGAAGACTATTTTGTAACAGGTGCCACCACTGAAAAGTCCCTGTCCCTGGTGGTTACCTGCCTCACTTCAGCCATAGAGGGCATCCAAAGAGGATTTTAAGGTTCCGGTAGTCCAAGGGCCTGTTTGTAGAGAGGTTTGGGGGATATAAGCTAGACTAGTGGGTGACTAGGTGGAGCAGGATCAGTATGCTACAAGCAGTATTTAAATTTGTTGTGGAAACGCTGAGGAGGGAACCCACGAGCCACTGAGTACAGTTACACCCCCCTCTTACTTCTGAGGTAACCTTTACTATTTACCTTTACCTTTACTATTCCCCATTCTCAGGGGTTTCTCTAGTACAGGCATAGGCAAACTCGGCCCTCCGGACGTTTTGGGACTACAATTCCCATCATCCCTGACCACTGGTCCTGTTAGCTAGGGGTCATGGGAGTTGTAGTCCAAAAACATCTGGCGGGCCGAGTTTGCCTATGCCTGCTCTAATACAAGAGGAGGGTCATAGGTCAGTAGAGTGCTACACATTCTTTGTGTGTATGATGTCACGTGTTGAAGTCCCAGATATCTCTAGTCGGTCATACTGGGCTTGTGTGTGAGACACAAGACACAGAAAGTCCTGCTCAGCTCCTGATTACAAAACCTATGGCTGGTGTTCGGAAACCTGTAGATTGCCAATGGGTCAGCCAGTGTCGGGGGGTGTCAGGGAAAACCATCATTGGGAACAATTCTGCTGTGCCGGCCTTGCTTACCAAACGAAGTGCGGGATACCTAGATGGACCGCTTCATATGTGATTGTTGTCACGTTTGCAAGTAGCTTGCAATCTCACCCTGTTTCTCCTAAAATAAGACGTAGCCATAAAATAAGCCGTAGCAGGATTTCTACGCATTTGTGAAATATAAGCCATACCCCGAAAATAAGCCATATCCTGAAATAAGACATAGTGACGCGGTGCCTCTACCTTAAGACGGCCTGGATAGGCATGGCTATGCAGCGTACCAACGCGGAGCGGTTAAAATAAGACAACCCCCGAAAATATGCCATACTGTGTTTTTTCGAGGCAAAAAAAATATAAGACGGTGTCTTATTTTAGAAGAAACACGGTCAGGCTGCTTCTCTGTCTTGATCGATCAATTTTATTTTATTTTCCAATTTTGCATGCTCTCTCTTTTTTTTAATCTCATTCAGAGGCTGTATTTATAATTAGCTGTTTCTGGTATTTCCTTCTCAATGTCATGAATGGTTTAAAACTCTTGTTTTCTTATCAGTTGACCTTTCCTTGGGCTTACTCGGTTTCCTTCCTGGCCTCACCTTAACGATTCCATCACCGCCCGCCCCCCCAAAAGAAGTGTAATCCAAGTTGCCCTCATCCTGCTCCACACCACTTCCCCCTTGACCTTTGTTTGGGATTGCGGCGGGGTCTGCCTCTGGCTGCAGCAACTGATAAGGGTGGATTTCTCGTATGTCAGAATGGGAAATGAAAGCAGTTGTCTGGGGCCAACTTCTCCTTTTCCCCCCAAGTGGAATGTGAGGCGCCTTGCACTTCTCGTGGCTTTTAAAGCAGCTGTGGTGAGGGCAGGGATTGCAGCAGATTAGATCTGAGGTCAATTCCAATCCCCGATGTGTCATAGCTCCTTTGGGGGGAGGCCGGTACCTTCCACAAAGGCTTGACCGCTCCAGCGACCTAACGCGCTGCTGCTCATTTCGTTTGTGGCTAGGAAAGGTGACCAGAGACCTCGCTTCCTTGAGAAAGAGGTAAAGGGGTTGTAATCAAGGAAGGAAAGGACTTCCGCCGATTCTCACCGCGGTGGCAAGAAGCTGAAACGGTTCTCAGCCCAGTGGGAGAATATATAGGACCTGACGCCAAAGTCTTTCTTCCCCTCTCAGCAGTGGCTGATAAGGTGACCAAAAGTAAGGGCTTTGTCTGAGATCCCTTTTCTCTTCTGCACTTCTACGAACCCTCTTCCCTGAGGCTTAACTGCATGGAGAAACCAGCAGGCAGATTTCAGGATATGTGTGTGTGTCGGATGTGGTTTGCAATTCAAATGGAATTTGATTGAAAGAAGCAAGAATCGGGGCAGGTGGGGCGGTAAAGATGTAATTCCACTTAGGTTTCCACCTAAGTGATATTTTGTTTAGTCACCTCTCTCTTATTCATATTTTTTTTAATTTGATTTTAAATAATATAAACAAATTACAAACAACAGTTCAAAGCCCAAATATTGAGTTTACTCTGAATCTCCTGACTTCCCCCCATCCCTTCCATGGGTCCTAATGATAATGTTTACAACTGCATATCAATATTTATCCAATTTTTTATCCTTCTAACTTATCCATACTTCCTGTTACTTTACAAGTATGGTTAAAATCCTGCTGATGTTTTAACTTGCTTGCAGTGCTCTCGTACGTAAATAATAAACTTTTCCCATTCCTTTTTAAAGTTCTTGTCTTCTCGATTTCTGAGCTTCCCAGTTAATTTTGCCATTTCGGCATAGCCCATCAACTTGGTTTGCCATCCTTCTCTAGTCAGGGTTGTTTGTTCCTTCCATCTCTGGGCTAGTAGCATCCATGCGGCTGTACATGAATTTTCTGGTCCTTTGGTATCTCGGTACCTGTAATTCCTAATAAAAAGGCTTCTGTTGGTTGGTTTTTTTTATTTTTTAGCAAAAGGCATTTTCAACATTTTTTCTATTCATTATATATCATCTCCCAGAAATGTTTAATTACTTTACATGTCCACTGTTTAGTCACCGCTCTCTTTCCTCCCCCAATATAAACTTGGATTCAGTGGGGCGGGAAAAGTAGGTTGTATTCAGAGAGCCTTCTGATTCCTGGATCCAGAAAGTGTTACAATCTAATCAAGGTTTCTGATTCTCGGAATAGGCAGGCTAGCCTGCTGTTGAGGTGTAAGGGGAACCAAGGAAGGGGCTCTGTGAGAGATGGCAAATGGGTGGGGCCTCTCCCCAGAGGCATAGGAAGGTCAGGTGGGACCCGGTGCGGAAAATTTCTTGTCACCCCCCCCCCCACACACACATTGATTATTTATTATTATTATTTTTGACTGCAAAAATGGTTTTACGTTATTTAATATTTTCTTACAAAGGAATAATAATAAGTAATAATAATAATAACAGTAAACTTTTATTTATATCATTGCCTCCCCGCCCAAAGTCGCGCTCAGGGCGGCTATCCTCAAATACATAACATTGGTATAAAATCAAACAATAATTAAATTACCTCCTAAAAAGATGTCAAAATCAAATTAAAGTCTAATTAGATGGCTTTCCGCAGGGTTAGGGTTGGCAACAGTAAGTGCTCCACTGAATTGAAATTTCAGCCTTCATGACATAGGAAAACGGCCAAGTAAACAGCTATTTTCGTGGAGGAGGGTCAAGATATTAACTGATATGCATGAAATTTCATATATAGCTATATAATCCCTAGTGTAGTAAGATAAGACCTTTGGAGCAGGCATTTTTAAAAAAATAAAAAAACACATTTTTTTAATGAACCACCCTAGTAGGGCAGTAATTGTTCCTTGATAATTTGTCACCCCCCTTCATGATGGAACCTGGTGCAACCCGCCCCCCACTTCCTACACCCCTGGCTCTCCCTCAACTCACAGATATTCAGAAGGGCAAAAGCCAGAGTTTGGAGTGAAGAGTTTGCAGTGGTGTGATCTAGAAGCAAAGCAGAAAGCAGAGAAAGAGAGAGAGCCATGTCAGATTTCTGCTTGAATCCAAGGTAAACAAGACCCTTTTGGGGTGTTAATGCTGTGTACCCCTCCATCATGGGCTCAAGATCTATATATGTGTAAATAAACCATATATCCTAAAGACACCGCAGTCTCCGCTGTGCCTTGTTCCAAAAGGAAACATGAACTCCAGGGTAAAGGCCTGGGACCCCTGGAATCTCGCACTGTATTGTATTTTAATGCTTTGTTGAAAGCCGCCCAGAGTGGCTGGGGAAACCCAGCCAGATGGGCGGGGTATAAATAATAAATTAATATTATTACTGCTCGGAGATTGGGGTGGCGTGCAACACAAACGCTACCGCTTAGCGTCTTTGAACGCACCCCCGTAGAAAGCATTTGGTGTAAATGCTTGAGTGGAATCCTTTGCAAAGGTAGGGGGTGGCGGGGAGCGCTGGCATATTTCTTTCCAGCCTTGCCTTCGTGAAATGCTATCAGTTTCAGAGTCCACTTTGAGAAAGCATCGACCTGAGTTGGCTGCCTTTGTTGGCTGTGTGCACTTGACTGGGCATAGAAATGGAACTCTTCGTAAAAGTCCCCCATGAAGTCAAGGTTGAAACACATTAGCAGAATATGAGGAGCTTGGGTTACTGCAACTCCTACTATGTAGCTGGGGGCCATTTTTTATTTTTTTTAAATGCCAGTGGCAATAGAGCTTTGGTTTCCACTATCTCCAGCCATAGCAGCTTTCATTAGTTTTAATCAAAGGGTCTTTTGAAATCATGGAAACTTATTTATAATGGGTGCATTTAGAGATAAGCTGAACTGAAAAGCCACCTTTGTTGTTATGGGTGATCTAGGACTAGTTCCACCTAGCCAGGATTTTCAGAGTTGTGTGCCATGGTGATGTCACCTCCCATAGTGCCCTTGAGTGACAGGAAGCGGGAAAATGCACTTCTTCCTTCCCTGATAAATCCATTTTGTGACCTTCTGGCTTATACTGGCACTGCGTCCTCACTCAATGACATGATCTGAAGCATTGAGTGAGGCTACAGCCTTGACCCTTCCTGTAGAGCGCCCAGATTAGGGAGAAATTCGACATTTGAAGGCGAACCTTCCTAATTTGCCTTTTCCAGTACAGTAACACACAGCTGTCCTTCAGAATTCGTACTTACCCAGATTTTGCAGTGCAGTCCTCCAGCCAAATACTGTTGACAAAACTGCAGATACTGGTGTGCCTATAAATGTGTATATTCGTGAAAATACTGTACAAAAATGCATTCTGTTAAAGGAAATTGCATATTAAAAATTTATTTATTTATTTATTTTATTGAATTTATATACTGCCCTATACCTGGGGGGTCTCAGGGCGGTTCACAGAATAAAATCAAGATATAAAACCACAAAAATACCTAATAAAAATAAAAACAGCAACCCAATAACCCCCCCCCCCAAAAAAACCCCACATTTTAAAAAGGCATAGGATGTAAATCGGATCAACCAAATATCTGGTTAAAGAGGAACGTTTTTGCCTGGTGCCTTAAGGTATATACAGTAATGAAGGTGCCAGGCGAACTTTCCTGAGGAGAGCATTCCACAGATGGGGAGCCATTACAGAGAAGGCCCGTTCTTGTGTTGCCATCCTCCGGACCTCTCAAGAAGAAGGCACACAAAGGAGGGCCTCAGAAGATAATCTCAGGATCTGGGTAGGTCATATGGAAACAGGCGGTCCTTGAGGTATTGCGGTCCTGAGCTGCTTAAAAATGTGTATAGTAGGAATAATTCACGGGAAAATGCTGATGGATTTACACGAGAACATCCTTTCCCATGGAAATGGAGCCCTCAAAACCCTGAAAAGGTTGACCACACCTGCTCTCATGCATCTTCTTCTCTTGCCTGCTGTTGCCATCCAGACTCAGGTAGGTGGGGGAAGGTAAATGCGGCGACCATTGGAGGAAAGGGTCAGAAGGTGCACAATACCTTGGGGCAGTTTTAACCTTTACGTCCTCAAAATTTGGTGATGAAGCTGCAACTAGACTTTAGGACAGGCTTTCTCAACCTCGACCCTCCAGGTGTTTTTGGCCTACAACTCCCATGATCCCTAGCTAGCAGGACCAGTGGTCAGGGGGTGATGGGAATTGTAGTCTCAAAACATCTGGAGGGCCGAGGTTGAGGAAGCCTGATGTAGGATTTCCAGATTTTTACTGGACCTGCTGGTGTGCCGTATGAATACTAACCAAACATTTTGTCTGTTTTTCCGCTGTGCCTTTGACTCTTAATTTTTTTGTATGTTGCTTAGAGTCTTTTTTCTTTGGTATTAGGTATTAGGGACGCGGGTGGCGCTGTGGTCTAAACCACAGAGCCTAGGGCTTACTGATCAGAAGGTCGGCGGTTCGAATCCCCGTGACGGGGTGAGCTCCTGTTGCTCAGTCCCAGCTCCTGGCAACCTAGCAGTTCAAAAGCACGTCAAAGTGCAAGTAGATAAATAGGTACCGCTCTGGTGGGAAGGTAAACAGCATTTCTGTGCGCTGCTCTGGTATGCCAGAAACGTTTTAGTCATGCTGGCCACATGACCCGGAAGCTGTACGCCGGCTCCCTCGGCCAGTAAAGCAAGATGATCGTCGCAACCGCAGAGTCGTTCGCAACTGGACCGAATGGTCAGGGATCCCTTTACCTTTACCTTTAACTAACAAGTTACATTAAAATTAACATTATCATTAATTAATAACAATAATAATTAATATTCCGGCATGCAGAATATTGCAGGTGAGGACTTTTCTCTGTCATGGAGAAGAAATGGTGAGAAAAGTTTCAGTTTTGGGTTTTTCTGTAACGTCGTTTTTATTTCACCTTTAAACCGTTCAACACGCTTGCACTGAGATATACCGTTGTTGACATTAGCGCATGTGACATGCGATCGTTACATAAAAAATAAAACAACAAACACTCGGAGAAACATTTCTGAGTATATTAAGAACATTGTGTTGAAGTTCAGTGTTTGTAATTCTTGGTGGGGCAGGCTGCTTGGTTCATAGCATAGAAGCAGATCCAGGATGAGGGTGGAAATCTTCCTTGCTTAGACTTCAGGAACAATACAGGCTTTTCCTACTAAACAGTCAGTTTTATGACATCTGATATCAATGTGACTTCTTCCATGAAGCTGAAGTACAGTGCTCTGTCAGAGGGACAGCTAACATTTCAAGTCTTGATTGCTGGGAACAATTTTGCCCAGGATGATTTCTTTCTTTCTTTCTTTCTTTCTTTCTTTCTTTCTTTCTTTCTTTCTTTCTTTCTTTCTTTCTTTCTTTCTTTCTTTCATGGCTGCACAGCCTATTTGTAAAGCAGGGAGATGCCATTAGAGCAGGGGTGTCAAACTCAAATTCATCGGGGGCCGCATCAGCAGTTTGGTCACCCTCAAAGGGCCGGTTGTATCTGTAGGACTATGTGTCCACTCTTTATTATCATAAATTATTGTCACTGCATTCAATTATTACTGTTTTTTGTAATAATGTAAGTAATAACTAGCTCTGAAAGCAGAAACATAGTCAGAATAATGGCAAGTAGATATTCAAATGTACAATTATTGTACAATTTATTGAAAAATGATTTTTGGTAACAGACAGTAATTTTTTTTTAAAACATACAAAATATTGAGGGGGCTGGGCCCCTGCAAAATGGATGGGCATTGCCATTAAAATCAATGGTTGGTGTGTGCGAGCCGCATCTTGTGATTATGCAGGGTGGGGTTTACCTGAGCCGCCCCCCCCTCCTATTTTACTCAATTTGGCACCCCTGCTAGAGCTCCTTCTCAAGGATTCTGGGTTGGCGGAGAGGAAAAGCGTGTGTGTGTGTGTGTGTGTGTGTGGGAAAGCTAGGTGACCTGCCTCTTTGCAAAATCCCCAATGGCTGCACCTGCGAAAAAAGAGAGGCTCCCCATGCAGACGGCGGAGGCAGCAGCAGCACACCTGCCGGGACCTCCAGGTGCGCCCTTGAGGCCACCTCGCAGCGATGGGGGAGCCGGGTTGGTCCACTGCACATAAGCGCCGCTTTACTCATTCCTAGGGTCGCCCTGCGAAATAATGGTTGTGCTGATGAGAAAAGTGTGTGTGTTTGGGGGGGAGTGCACCGGCCAAGGGTGCACAAAGAAGAATCGCCGTCCACAATTAATAAATCGCAGGTCGTATCAGCTCATCATCCGGCATCTCCCTCCCTCTCTTAAAAGTCTGCATGGGCGCTTATGTCAATTGGTTTTCTCTCCCTAGCTTAGATTTTACCAAGCGAGCAAAAGAGAGATCTCCACCACCCCGCCCTGTGCCTTAGCCTCTTTCCTGCGATCTTCTGCCCAAGATCCCTAAATCCAAAAGTGAAAGATCGCTCCAAACTTTTTTTTTTTTTGCGGCGCCCGGGAGATGTTGAAAGGGGGGGGTGAGTTGCGCGGGGAGGGTGAGCGAGAGGAGAGCGAGAGGGAGAAGCCGCCCTTGCGCATGTGCGAAGGTGTCCAAACTGACAATGCTGGAGAAGATAGCAAGCTTTGGGGTTGGGAGAGAGAGAGAAAAACAGAGTGAGTGAGAGAGAAAGAAAAGAGTGGGGGAAGCAGGAAGGGTGGGCAAAACGGAGAGAAAGAGAGAGGGGGGGAAAGCCCCTCCATTGATTTCCCTCCCCACCCCCCCACCCCGACCCCAGATATCCCCCCCACCCCAAGCAACCATCCAAGCAACGTCCGTGGGATTTGGCAGCAATGCGATCCAAAGGCAGAGCGAGGAAACTGGCCGCAAGTAGGTGCAATCGCTCTTTCTGTTGCACGCTCCCTTCTCTGCCCTGCTAGGCGTCCGGGAAAGATGTGGGTCCGTGGGGTGGGATGGAGAGGGCTCCGCTCTGGGTGGAGGGGCGGGGAGGGTGGGGGTCAGCCACTGGCCCCACAGATCCAGCCCGCCCCCAGCGCAGAACTGGTGCCCGAGAGCCTCAGCTGCCCAACGTCCATCCATCTCGCGGCTGGTTTGCTGGAAAGAGAGAGAGATGGTGCGCGGCGGCGGCACGTTGGGTTTCTCTCCTCTCTCTTTTCTCCCCACTTCCTCGCCTCCGACACGGGGAGCGTGGGGGGAGGGGAGAAGTCCCGGCTCTGCTCCCTGACTTGGCTTGGCTGTGCCCGGCGCTGTTTGTGTGTTTGTCTGCCGGGGTGGCGGCGAGAGAGAGAGGGAGGGGGGGCGGGGAAGGATCGCTGGTGAACTTCAGCCGAGGCGGCGAAAGAGTTGAGGAAAAGTTCAGCCGCGCCGAAGAAGAGCGCCGCAAGTTGCTCGCTCGCTCCGGCGAGGGAGGGAGGGAGGGAGGGAGCCAGAGAGTGAGGCTGCAAGGACGCGGAGCGCCCCTAGTGGGCTCTGTGAAATAAACTTTAGAAACAAGCGCGTGGGGAAGGGAAGGAGGGGAGGCCGCAAAAGCAGGAGGAGGAGGAGGCGGTGGTGGCCAGTGGCGTAGTGTGGGGGGTGCAGGGGGTGCCGGCTGCACCGGGCGCAACATCTAGGGTGGGCGCGCTCGCACTCGCAGCTCTCTGCCCCTGCCTGGCTCACTCACTCTCTCTGAGCGCGGGAGAGAACTGAGCGCGGGGAGAGAACCGCGGCAGCGGCAAAAAAAAACAGCTGAAAGGGGGGGGACAAAGCAGGCACTTTAAAAGCGCCTGCTTTGTCTTCCTTTCACCCCCTTTCAGCTGTTTTTTTCGCCCCGGCATGGAGGAGAGGGGCGGGCCAGTAGCATGGAGGAGTGTCGCCCCTTCTGGCTCTGGTCTGCCCCTCTCCTCCATGCCGACGCCGTAGCTCCGCCCGGGAGCGCAGCGGCGAAAAAACCCCGCTGAAAGGGGATTTTTCAGTGGCTTTTTTTGCCGTGGCATGGGGCAAAGGAGTCGCTCCGTGCGCATGCGCGTTGTGACGTCATGCGCACGGAGCGGCGCCCCGCCCCCAGGGGTGCCGCTTGGCTTGCCGCCCCGGGTACCCAAGCGGCACACTACGCCCCTGGTGGTGGCAACCTGCAGCCCAGGAGTTGGAGCAAGGCTGGCGGCCGGCGGAGGCTACACGGGCCACATGACGAGGTCTGGCGGGCCGCATTTGGCCCCCGGGCCTTGTGTTTGACACCTGTGCATTAGAGTAATAAGAGAGAGAGCATGGCAGTTTTTAAGTAGCACCTGCCTACGGTCAGGCTCACACCAAAAGAGATGCGTCTTTCAGTGCAGTGAACTTCTTGCAAAATTGACAAGGGGTGTGTTATGACAGGCTTCACCTAAGCGGGAGCGGGTGGTGCTGTGGTCTAAACCACTGAGCCTCTTGGGCTTTCTGATCAGAAGGTCAGCGGTTCGAATTCGCACGACGGGGTGAGCTCCCATTGCTCTGTCCCGGCTTCTGCCAATGCAGCAGTTCGAAAGCACACCAGTGCAAGCAGATAAATAGGTACCACTGCGGCGGGAAGGTAAACGGCGTTTCCATGCACTCTGGTTTCTGTCACGGTGTCCTGTTGCGCCAGAAGCGGTTTCGTCATGCTGGCCACATGACTTGGAAAGCTGTCTGTGGACAAACGCCGGCTCCCTTGGCCTGAAAGCAAGATGAGCGCCGCAACCCCATAGTCGCCTTTGACTGGACTTAACCGTCCAGGGGTCCTTTACCTTTACCTCACCTACGTGGTGCCCTCCAGAAGATGTTGGACTCCATCCAACTCCCATCAGCCCCAGCCAGTGTGGTCAGGGACAGAGGGAGTTGGAGTGCCAACCGGATAGAGAAATGCTGTGCTATGACAAGATACAGAGATGCTTTCTACAGAGATGCAGACAAAGTTCTAATGCATCCTGTTTGGGGCATCTATATAGTATATACAGTAGCGGCTCGCTGCGGCTTACTGAGAGAACAGGGCCGATGTGGCAGGGAGGAAGGTGAGGTGCAGAAACACTGGCCCCCTCACGGCACCAACCTCCCCAATGCCTCCCCTTTCTCCCTGATGGTCAGCACCAGCGATCCACTTGCCAGAACGCCAGCACAGCTTCCCTGCTGGATAGCAAGGGTAAAATCCTCCTTTCCAGTTTAGGTTTGCCTCCATTGACAGCTCTAGAGGTGTGTAGCTCCGTGGCAGGAACCCCATGTTGCTGCCTTGCACCCTCGGTTATGACAGAATGTCTTGTATCATGAGGTAAAATCTGTTTTGCTGTAGTCATACATATCACCAACCAACCCCGTTTCAGATTGTGCCAATTGCTTAAAACAACAACAACAAACAAACCTTTGTTTTTAGTTCATAACATGTGTATCTGCCTGAAGGTATATTGGTTAACATTTGATCAGCTCTGCGAAGGCCTGTGAAATAATTAACTTCCTAGTTACTGCAAGGCTGGCTGAGAGTAGCTATAGAAACTGACACACACAATCTGTCATGAGCCTGAACTGGACTTGCGTCCATTGTCACATGTCCCATTAAATAGTGCAAAATGGTGTCTCTTCTGAAGGACAAGTTATTGTGGAAACGAAGGGGATTAGAGTGACTCACCATAAGTGGTTGCCCTCTTTCAATTCCTCAGTTTAGCATAACAATGCTTGTGGACACAACGATTACGCATCGTGTACCGTTGCCATATTGCTCAGAGAGCCAATTTTTTGCCGGGATTCTAGGCCTGCCACCTTGTGCCTGTTTGGGGCATTAGCTGCCTGACCTGGATTCACGTTTTTCTTTTGTTACAAAATACATTTCTGTTTTAATGTGTTTTTGTGGAATTGTTATGTATTTTGAGTACCCGGTATGTGTGCTTATATTTTTTGAAATCGGGTTTTATAATTGCAAATGACTTAGAAGTCACTTGGGCAGTTAAGCAGTATATAAATCTGTTGTTGTTGTTGGTGGTGGTACATAAATAAATTTATGATGTTATAGAGAGGGAGAGAAAGTGCCTGAGATATAAGGGCACCTTACAGGCAATATTCTGCTCAAGTGTTTAGTAAAGAAACAAGGCTGTGTTCTGCCTTCCACTGTTGTAACTAACAAGGAAATTCACTGCTAAGATTGACAGAAGGTCATTGGAACAACTGCACATAAGGAAAGTGACAAGATTTCTGTACTCCTCTCTCTGGTTACAGCTTTTGTGTGTGTGCTCAAGGTTTCTGCCTTTTGTTTGGTATGTAGGCCTAGGTATGAGTGTATAGAATTCATCCTCCCTTTCTTCCAAACAAGGGCCTTACGGAGCATATAAATTATGCTTTTTCCTTTGTGAGGGAATGGCCCAGGGTATGGTGTAAAGGCTTTGCTGAAGCTAAGCGGGTCGGGTCAGTGTCATTTTTGTCACAGCTCACGTCAGAGGGCCGAGTTTAAAGGTGCATGGTTGGCCGAGTTTAAATGTCAAGATCACAAAATTGGGGAGCGTAAAGTTTGAGTTGTGCTTAGTTTGGGAAGTGCTTCTTATTTTAAACTCTAAAGTTTGCGAAATAATACTAGCGTGAATCTTGATGCATGCTTCTGTATTTTTAACATCTGAATTTTTGAGAACTCCTCACAGGAAAGGCGCTCTAGCTCTTGTTAGATGTTGTGCCAGCTTATGGGATTTCTTAATTCCATTATATGACTTTGCATGTATTCTTCTCTGTGGACCCAGTAGGGTGCTGAATATTTTCAACCAGCATGATGTAAATTAAAGCAAATCTTCAAAACAGAAAGGGACTGAGATTCTAAAAGATTAAGCCCTTGATCTGGAGCAACCTAGATACTCAAAAGCATAGGTGGAACGCTTGTGTGAGCATTTCAATACCTGTGGAACGTCAATACTTTAGAAACGGGAAAAGAGAGAAAACCCTGTGGCATGGAAGGAAATTCTGTCTTCAGGAAGAAACAATCGCAGTCTGAGAGAGAGTTTGCTAGGTGAAACTGCTGGCAGGTTGCTGCCGGATTTTAGAAGGGAGAGGAAAATTCCTAGCCTTGGGTACTGGGAGGCAGCAATGGAGGTGAAGATGCAAGTTCTCAACTGGATAGTTGCCTAGAGGCCCTCCAGATGTTGTGGGAATACAGCCCCCATCAACCCTAACCACTGGCTGTGCTGGCTGGGGCTGATGAGAATTGTTGTCCAATGACATATGGAGGGCCACAGGTTCCCCAACTGTTAGAGAGAAACTCCAGACAAAGGAGTCTGCAAGGAACCTCTAAGGCACCATTACATGGTCCTCAATTCCACAGCGGTGTTTTCTTAAAATAAATAGAATAAATTGTGTGCAGGGAATTTAGTGACCGGTGTACCTGCAGCAGCACAACTGGGTACCTTCATCTATCCCAGCTGCAACAAAACATGTCTCTCCCATATCGGTCACTGGATCCACAGCAAGCCCTACAACCTTCCAACAATTTGACTCCCCCCGCCCCAGAGGTGCATTCCTCCGTTGACTCCCAAGACAGACAGATGCCAACAAGTGAGCAGTGAGTCCTTAATAACCAAACCAAAAACAATGTTTGCCAAGCCCATACCCCTTCCTGGTTTGGCTGTAAAAGCCACTTCTGGAAATCTAGCGCAACCCAGCAGACATTTCGTGCTCATTTCCTTGCTAATGGTTTCCAGAAGAAGAAAAATGTTGGCAAACTTGTGTGTGTGGGTGGGTGGGTGGGTGGGTGTGTTGTGTTGCAGTTTGCCTTTGCTTTGCATTTATCATGCTGCCCCTGTTCATGTGATGAAATTCAGGGTGCTTTTCCAGCATACAGTTCTTGCCTGCTGTTTAAAATTTAGCACGACATGGCCGATATATGTCGCTCAAAAAGCCACTGTTCCATAACGTAACAGGTTCTACAGTGTAAAAGGAACATTGGAAACGCTAGCATTATAACCAGGAAAACTTAACCCAATATACCCCCACCTCTGAATGGAGCCATAGTAATCTGGGCGGCAGTCCTAGCCCTGGCTGTTGCCTGTCTGCCTGGACTTAACAGAATGACAGTGCCACCTCTGCATCTGTAGCTCTGCCAGCTTGGACAGAACATGGGTGGGCAGGCAGGTTGCTTTGCTTGTCTAGGGTTGGCATGGTAATCAAGCCTGGATCTGCCCTGGCATCATTGCTCAGGATCAAAATGTCCTCCAGAGCAAATTGGAAGAACATCCTGATCGGACAGGCAGTTTGATGGGGGGGGGGGAACTGTGCTTGTGCTTTACATTAAAAGAAAAGGCTTTTGTGCAACAGCAAGTGGAGTGAAGCATCATGCATATTTTGGCCCTAGATGACAAGGAAGCCATCTCGCGCAGCGGCTTCATGTGGGTCATGTGTGGGTTTAGATGAGTATACCTGAAGGAGCGTCTCCACCCCTATCTGAGGTGCAGCACTTCTGGCAAGAAGCGAAGCTACAGGGAACCAGGCAGAGGGCCTTCTCGGTAGTGGCGCCCGCCCTGTGGAACGCCCTCCCATCAGATGTCAAGGAAATAAACAACTATCTGACATTTAGAAGACATCTGAAGGCAGCCCTGTTTAGGGAAATTTTTAATGTCTGATGTTTTAATGTATTTTTAATCTTTTGTTAGAAGCTGCCCAGAATGGCTGGGGAAACCCAGCCAGATGGGTGGGGTATGAATGAATGAATGAATGAATGAATGAATATTTGGTCTCATTCAGGCATATTTTCAAGAATGTCTCTTGTCTTCCTGCCTTCTTTAAAACTGCAGGGCATGAAAAAAGCCACAGAAAGTTTAAGAGGCGGAGCAAGACGGGACAGTGGCCCACGGCAAGCATATTGTCCGACGTGGAGGCGTTGAAACGTGGCCTGACCCCAGCGCAGTCTCCTGCATCCAGTAAAAACAAGACTAGCAGCATGAGGAGGAAAAGCACGCGCCGGAGAACCAAACGATTCCTCTCCTACCCTCGATATGTGGAGGTCATGGTGGTGGCAGACAGTCGGATGGTTGCTTACCATGGAGCAAATCTACAGCACTACATTTTGACCTTAATGTCCATAGTAAGTATTAAAATCCCACTGTGGGGATTTTAAGTATGCCAGATCTGTGCAATTTAATGGTTGCCTAGGGAACAAGCTGTTGCAGTGCTCCTGCTCAAGAGTTCCGGACAGCCCAGATAGAGACTTTTAGTACTCCTGGGCATTTCAGAGGGCACCTTGTCGTCGTCCCCACCCCCCATTGCACTTGCACACAACGAACCTGAGTGTTTTGTTGCTGTGTTGTGGCAGAGATGAGGAACCTCCAACCTGGAGTCCAAAGATGTGACTCTTGGCTTTGTACAACAGACCAGAGGTTTCTCTGCAAACACACATCTCTCCATCCTCCATCTGGGCAACAAGAGGAGTTATGGGGGTTCAAGGCCACATCCTAGCCAGGCAGAAGATATTGAGGAAGGTGTGGTGCTCAGCAGGGCCCAGGAAGACCTCTAAGGGCCAGATAAGAAGACCCGCAGGGCTGCATTTGGCCTTTAGGTCTGAGGTCTCCCACCCCTTCCTTGCTCTCAGAATCTGTCGCTAACAGAACGTACTTCCCAAGGTCAGGATTTAATCAGCTGTAGGCCAGCAGCTGTAGCTTTTTTGCACTGCAGGTGTTTTGTTTTGGTTTTTTTCAAAAAGAGTCAATTATTTGCTTGCTTGTATAGTGTTAACGTTAACTTTTCACAATTTATCCTTTTTTATGCAGGTAGCTTCTATATATAAAGACCCAAGTATTGGAAATTTAATTAATATTGTTATCGTGAGATTAGAGGTCATACAAAATGAGCAGGTAATTACTTTTTCCCTCATTCTTCTTCTCTCTCACTCTTTTTCTCGCCTGGACATATTTCTAGGAACGTCTTATTTTTGATCATTTAAATGCTTTAAAACTGGGGGGGGGGGGGGAAACATGACATGCCCTTCCCAAAAGCTCACTGAGATTTTTATTGCTGAAAGTTGGGTGTATGGGGCAGGCAGTATGGGGCAAGCTTGTCTCAACTTCAGAGGCCCGCAGATTTGTGTACATGGACCAGCAGTGGCTTTCTAGAGTTCCAGATAGCATTCTCTACCAGCTGTACTGGGGATTGAACTGGCGGCCTCTGCATGCAACAGATGTTCTACCATTGAGCAATCGCCCTTCCCTAACGATGTAATTCACACTTGTGTGACTGGGATAATCCCAGGAGATTTATCCATATCCTTGGGTGGGGGTGGGAGTTAACTCTTTGCCACTGCTGCAATCCCGGTCAGAATCAGGGGGCCTTGCGCCCGCTATTTGCAATGGCAGAAACATCCCCACTCATTTATTATCAGCAGCCTTGTGTACAATGTAGCTCAGAATTCTGAGAAGCCAAAACTTCAGGGCAGTTTTGAAATTGGTGGTTGAAATCAGTGTGGTTTTGAAAGATTGACTCTGCCATCTTGATTTTCAAAGTTGTGTCTAGTTGCATCCAAACGTAGATGGAAACCTGCTCCTTGGTCATAGGAGCCATCATGCCTAATTTGGTTAAGATCAGTGAGGTTTTGAAAGGTTCAGTTCAGCCATCTTGATTCAAAATGGCGTCCAACTGAAGCCAAACATCTCCTTGCCGTCTCCAGGAGAGTGACACAGAACCATCCGTGCCTTGTATGCTGAAAGGTGCTCTTCAAACAGCACCACCACATGGAAGATCCTCAACACCCCTCATGAGCTTGGAGCCAGGGAGCTCCCTCCCCAACACAGCTCCTCTGCCTCTGTAGATCAGGCCAAATGCCCCTGTATTGCAACATCTTGTTCTCAGCAGGGCCGGTACGTCCATTTAGGCCAACTAGGCAACTGCCTAGGGCGCCAAAATGGAGGGGGCGCTGGCCAGCCTGCCCGGTGCTGCCCCAACCAGCGGCGGAGCAAGCAGGTTGGGGCGAAAACCGCGGCGGCGAGGCCAGCCTGCTCCCCGCCGCCGCCCCAACCAGCGGCGGAGCAAGCAAACCGGTGGTGAGGGGCACCCGGCAGGGCAGGGGGCGGGGCACCGCTCCGCTACGTGCGTCATATGTAATGACGTCACGTGGCGCCCGCCCCCTCGCCTAGGGCGCCAGAATTCCCAGCACCGGTCCTGGTTCTCAGGAGCCAATTGAAATAGGGATAACAAATAATTTTTTTAAAAAATATATATGTCAAAGATAGGTGCTGCAAAATAACATTTATGCATGAGGGCTACCATTTCCTTAATTAATCGCCCACCTGGAAGCACCCCCAATATGTGCAAACGGATGCCTCCCTACTAAACAAGCTTTTGCCGTGTTTTCCCATTTCCTAGCAAAGCAGTTCCTGCTCAGGGCTCCATACAACCTAGACAGAGCTTCGTATTCCTGCTGAGGATTTCAGAAGGAACATTCCCCCCCCCCCCTTTCTCACTGCACTTGCTGTGTTTTTTTGTTGCTATATTACTGAGTGGGTGGGCATATCAAGAGAAGAGGGCTTTTTATTTTAATTTTACAGCACCCATCAGTCTCACAATAGCGTTAATGTGTTTTCGGGGGAGGGGAGAGTGGGGAAAAACAACAACACTGCTACCTTATTGAAAGTCATTAGGAATTTGAAAGTAATCCACAAGTAGGATGTCGGTGCTGAATGCTTTTGAGCAGAGAGAGATGGTTTGCTGTTTTATCTGATGACTACATTCAGTGTTCTTTCCTGCGGTCGTCCATCTCTGAGACATGTTATCAGGTAGAAAGGTGGCCCATAAATGTAAAATAAAATGGTCAATAAATAAAAGGCAACACAGATGGAGGGATGGGAACTGGGGAGGATAGGAAGTCCTAATCCTTTGACATGTTTTCTTTATACCTAGGATGGCCCTTCCATATCTTACAATGCTCAGACGACACTAAAAAACTTCTGTCAGTGGCAACAGACCCAAAACCACCCAAACGAAGATCATCCAGAAAAGCATGACACAGCTGTATTGGTGACAAGGTATGTCACAGGCAGATTTATTTTTTGGCCTCACTGTAATTGCCACTAGAATGCAATGTTACAGATAACAACTGAACAACAATACCGGTAGGATAATTGAAATGTTGAGGCATGATAGGGAAAGGTATTATATTGCTGTCTAATTTTTGGCGGTGATGAGAACAGGGCTAAGGGCTACGGGTAGGGGCATCAGGAATTCATATCAATTTGCAATTAAAGGCGGGTCTACTGAATTCCCCCCTTTTGGAAACGATAATGCAAACAAAGCACAGCCTTCGTTCAGAATGTGCAGCGCAGTCCTCCAGCCAAATAACGTACTGCATACGTGAATGGTAGTGGGTGCATACAAATGCATATATTAGTGAAATCAAAACACAAATGTGTGTTACATCAGGGGGAGTTGTGTGCAAATATTACAAATTTGCAGTAGAATTTTGTTGAATTTTCGTGAGGGTTTTAAATATATATTTAAAAACTGGTGTGGAAATGTGGAAAACTGAACAAAAGGCGAGAAGCATGAGAAACTGAGAGGAACTGAAATTAGCCCACCCCTACCAGGGGATCAATATACTTTCTTTTTTTGGAGTGAGAGTATACAATCCTATTACTCAGCCATATGGTCTTTGGCTGAACCCAAACTGAGGCTTTCTGGGGTGTTGGTGCAAAGTTTGCAATGTATGGGAGTTTCTTGTTAAGCCACACCAGTTAGCAATAAAGGCGATGCTTTCTCCTTTTCGGAAAAGGAGAGGTCTTGCGGGAGGGATTTCTAGCTGGGGGGTGGAAGTGGCTTTATGAATGCATAAGCATTTGCACTACAGCTGTGGATGGAGGCCGTGATCTAACACGTACACATCTTCTTCTCATTGTTGCTCTCACAGCCTCCCTGTTGCAGACTATGTTTTAGATGTGTAGGGTTTTAAAACACAGTTCGTCAGCTGGGGGTTGGGGTAGGTGGGGACAAGCAGCTGGACCAGAAACGAAAAAAGAAATAAAATCTATGTGCACAAGTGGTCATGTATTTCAAGTGGGGACCTAATTGAGCCTTGGCTGTAGATTCAGAGTGGGGGAAATTACAGTAAGTGTTTGCCTTTGTAAAAAAACGTTCTAATAAAGTACCACAGCCTTTCCAGTGTTTCCCAAATGTGGGTCTCTAGCAGTTTTCGGACTACAATTCCCATCATCCCTGACCACTGGTCTTGCTAGCTAGGGATGATGGGAGTTGTAGTCCAAAAAACCAGCAGGAGACCCAAGTTTGGGAAACACTGGCCTGCGCTAGTGACATAAGATAGTAAAAACATCAGCTGCTTTTAGTAGGATTTTATTTCTAGTCCTGCCTGCTCCAATGCCATCTAGAGGTTTTGGCCTACAACTTGCATCATTGGCTATGCTGACAGGGGGCAGTGATGGGAATGGTATTGTGAAACCTTCTGGAGGGCACCAGGTTGGGGAAGACTGCTCTTACTCAATATTATGAGCCACCTCTGGGTTAGAGGATACTAGCAGCTGGCTCCATGACTTCAAATCTGGCTAGATGCCAGGTGGATGGGGAGCATTGCCTGCTACCTTCAGAACATTCCACAGTTTGAATTTTACTCCAGAGCGCATTAAAAAAAAAAAAAAAAGTGAATAGAAAGACCCATTTGGTTTCTTCTTCACTTCTGCTATTAGTTTAAAATAGCTACTGGTTATGAGCAATGCACAGCACTCAGTCAAATATCAACGCAGGGCCTTGGAGTTTTGCACTGAAATTTTCATTAAAGCGAGCGCTCATGTCTCTTATTTATTATGCTGCAAAATATTTTAATGTGAGATTATCAGGCCTTAATGATAGTCCTTTGAAAAATCAAATTGGATTTTTATTCCTGCTTTTTTAATCTACTATTATCCCCGTCTTGAACATTTGGAATTGGGCAGGCTACATATTGAAATTAATGCCAAGCAAGAAACCCAAAGCCATATAATTAAATGGTGTTATGTTTATTATTGTGTGTTCTGAATGCTAACTTGCATGGAAATTAAAAGCATCAAGTCTGTTTTGCTTTCAGACAGGATATTTGTAGAGCTCACGACAAATGTGATACTTTAGGTAAGCCTAATCTCCTTTTTCTTTTACTCTTTAAGGTGTCAATGTTAACATGTTTTTGACAGAATGTTGTGTGCGCCTTTATTTAGAGAGCAAACTCTCTCTCTCTCTCTCTCTTGTTCTGCTTTTGATTTTCCAGGTCTGGCTGAATTGGGTACAGTCTGTGATCCTTACCGGAGCTGCTCAATTAGTGAAGACAGTGGACTAAGTACTGCTTTTACGATTGCACATGAACTTGGCCATGTGTATGTTCTATAAAAACATAGATATATTTAAAAATAACAGCATTGAAAGAGATATGTAAACTATATATATATCCCCATTCAAGTGACTGTTCTGGTTTGCGAACGTTCTTTTGGAACCCGAACGTCTGATGGGGCTACCGTGGCTTCTGATTGGCTGCAAGAAGTTCCGGCAGCCAATCAGAAGCCGTGATTTGGTTTTCGAACGTTTTGTAAGTTGAACGGACTTCGGGAATGGATTCCGTTTGACTTCCAAGGTACAACTGTATATTCCAATATTGGCTTGGATCCAACCTTTCCCCTTGTAAACTGAAGAGTTATAGAACAGGGCCTTCCCCTCCCTTCTGCATCCCCCTGACCTCCCCAAAAATTTGATTAAGGGAGCTGGGGGATGCTTGATAATGGTGCATGATATGGACTGTAAATAGACGGGAGAGTTGATTTGATTATTTAATTTCTATACCACTTACCGTAATTTATTAAAAACACCTGTAAGTGGTGTACAGAAAACTGAAGCAAAACCAGACAACTTCAACAAAATATTGTAAAAATAAACAGTTACATATAATAATGTTAGATTAATACAGAGTTACTAATACAGTGGTCCCCCGACTTACGAATTTAATCCGTTCTGAATGGACATTCGTAGGTCGAATAGTTCGTAAGTCGAAAAAGCGACTTTCTCCCATAGGAATGCATTGGGAGAAAAAATATTCGGAAAAATTCGTAAGTCAAAAAAAACGCATCTAAAATGCATAAGTCGAAAAAACTGCATCTAAAACCGGCAACGATTTCTATTTGGATATCGAAAAATTCGTAGGCGTGTGGCCACTTTTTTCATTCGTAAGTCGAAAAATACGGATGTCGAGTACTTCGTAAGTCGAGGGACCACTGTATATATAAATCAATATGAATTCATTTCCCTTCTGACACTCCCTCCTTCTCAGCCACCAGGGTCGAAACAAACTTTCCACTCAACCTGCCAGATGGCAGAAATCAATCCACTGCTCCCTTATGTGAATGAAGGAGTGAGCTAGGGTGTAAGGCAGTGTTTTCTCAATGTTTGAAGTAGTGGTGTGAGCATTAAATACTGTAGTGGGAAATATTTTGAAAATTGAGAAAATGAATACTGAAATTTTTGGTGTTGGGTGACTGTAGACTATCATTTGCTACACTATTGATGCTGCTAGGCTTATTAGCAGAGCATGTTGCCACGTGGAAAGTTGGTGACACTGTCCTGCCACAAGGTGGGGCAATTTTTGCTATTTTTTTTTTTTTTTTTTTTTTTTGCTTTTCTGGATTTCTGATTGGGTAATACAATAAACAACAGTTTCCGCTTGTGGTTGTTTTGGTAAAGCATGCAAAATGTCTTCCCTTCTCCACTGCCCCAGTTCATTATTTACGTGTCCTGACAGTGCTTCATCAAGAATTATATATAAAAAAATTCATTTGCATAGCTTGCTTTACCACTTAATAGCCTATGGAGTGCCTACGCACTCTGTTAGGCATATAGTCACTCTTTGATTTCCAAAGCAGAAACTCCAAAACACCTGAAATGCTACTGCTTGCTTGCCAATGGAGAACTGGAAATTGTTGTTTTGGACATAAGGCAGGAGACCCCTCACATGGGCTGTAATCTCTGAACAAACCCCTAGGACAAACCCCTGTTTATGTAGGAATTCTGTAAGCCTTTGCTCCGGAATTCCTACCCAGAGCACTCTGAATGAAATGCTTTTACTAGATGACCCCTTTCAATTCTAACGTTCTGTGATTCTAAGTAGGGGAGTTGACGAGGCGTTTGGCTCCCTTCCACTGAAATCCCTTATGTTTGCAGGTGTTTTAACTTTGCCTTTTTAAAATTCACGCTAAACACATTGGCCACTGTATGCTGTCTCTTTGTAGATTTAACATGCCTCACGACGACA
Organism: Darevskia nairensis; assembly: GCA_034642065.1. Lineage (NCBI taxonomy): Eukaryota > Metazoa > Chordata > Lepidosauria > Squamata > Lacertidae > Darevskia > Darevskia nairensis. The sequence goes on along the minus strand of JAWWNI010000577.1, from coordinate 129,034 downwards.
ACAATAAGTGCAAAGAAGACGGAGGGAAAAACCAGCAGCACGTGATGGCGCCCACCCTGAACTACAACACCAACCCTTGGATGTGGTCAAAATGTAGCCGGAAATATATCACAGAATTTCTAGAGTAAAGCCTTAATGTCTACTTCATAGATTCCTGAGTTTATGTGAAGCTGCCTCGATATGAATGCATGCTTAGCAGAGGGGGCGGAGCACCAGGGGGGAGGTTTGGAGTGCAAATATACATTACATGCACACTGTGGATTCGTTTGCTCATATTACGCGTTTGTGAATCAAAATGTCCCGGCGCTTGGTCCATTCATACCTCATTCTCGCAACTTTTCCTTGGCAAAAATAATAAGAATACAAGAGGAGGGCTGTGCTGGATCAGGCCAAAGGCCCAACTAATCTAGCGTCCTGTTCTCACCATAGCCCTGAAAGATGCCTGTGAGAATCCTGCAAACAGGACCCAAGAACTCTCTCCCTGCTTCCTTAGCAAATGGTATACAGAGGTAGACTGCATCTGACATCATGGCCAGCAGCAATTGATATCAGTGCTACTCTCCATGATGAGCAGAACAAAAGGAAGGAAGGGTGTTAAAGGTACAAGCAAAGTGTACCAGCCACAAAAGAGAAAAATCTGGGGATTGCAAGCAAAAAACCTTGTAGTGTATCCTCAAATCCTAAAGGAAGTCAAAACAAAAGAAAAAATAATTTAAAAATTCCTTCCAGTAGCACCTTAGAGACCAACTAAGTTTGTTCTTGGTGTGAGCTTTCGTGTGCATGCACACTTCTTCAGATACCATGCACACGAAAGCTCACACCAAGAACAAACTTAGTTGGTCTCTACTGGTAGGAATTTCTAAATTATTTTTTATTTTGTTTTGACTATGACAGACCAACACGGCTACCTACCTGTAACTGGTCCTAAAGGAAGTGTTCCTGTTCAAGGTTCCTGCTCTCCTCCATCAGGTCATTCAATCTCTGTCTCCCTTTCTATTTTTCTTTTCCATCTGATACTCAACATTCCACAACTGTGGAGCACGCTCAGTCCTTAATTGGGCCTTTCCTAGTTCTTATTTGTGTTTTTCACCTTAAGGCTTTCTTACAGCTTTCTTGCACTTCTACAGCCTCTGGGGTTCCCTTGAGCATGCAGATACCTCCCTCTTGTTTTTCCCCCCAGTGTCCTTATTTTGGCTATAATCCTGTCAACGCTTGAGTTTGCGGTTAGAAGGAGTGATAAAGAGGTTCAGTGGTTTGTGATGCAAAACACTCTTAATTGTAGAAGTGGGCGATAAAAAACAGTCACCGTGAGTGATGGCGGAAGTACCAAGCCCGCATGAGTGTTGTATCCAGCAACTCACCAAAGGAAAATGAGCTACTGGGTTGTATTACTGGGTTATCGCCTGATCCTCTTTCAGCACTCTTCCAAGAGTGCCACATGAGGGTGCTTTTCCAAGACGATTCCATATGTGAAAATTTGGAGGGTGGGAAACAGGCCAAAATTATGTCGTGAGGCTGCGCACGCAACATACTTTTAAAGCACACACGCATCTCTCACCCAAGAATCCTGGGGACTAGTTTACCCCCTCACGGAGCTACAGTTCCCTTAACACACTACAGTTCCCACAATTCCTTTGCGGGGAGGAAAATGTGCTCTAAATGTATGGGGTGTATGCAGCTTCCCCCGCCCCGCCCCCGAGTTTTCCAAGCACATTACTAAGATGCATTTGAGAACAGCGGCCAGCTGTTTGCTTTCTGCCAGTCTAAAAGCAATATTCTCCCAACCCTAAAAGGCAAACTCTGCAACTGTACATTAATTTATATAATAAAGAAATCAAAGTTTCTTTCTCAGGCAGAGTTTCTCATCAGCATAAGAGGGTGACAGGTGATTTGAGGCAGCTTACACTGCCTTTAGGTCCTCTGTTTTAATTGTGGAACGATGCAATGCTAGATGGGAGGGTTGGCCTCATAGGGTATGTTGGGCAGCTGGGAGGGAACTGAGAAGAGTAGGATGCTATTTTTACCTTCCACTCTCACTTAACTTTTGGTTCCAGCCTTTAGAAGACAGCTTTGTGCAGCTCTTAAACCCCTCTCTACTACTATAAGTTACAGAAATAAGATAATTTCTTTATTGTCATTGCACAAGTACAAGCACAACGCTATACAAGTGCAACAAAATTGCATGCCATCCCGTAAAAACCAGAAAGAAAAGGAAACAAAACAACACAAAACACACACACACCAAAAAAAGGCACGCGCGCGCACACACACACACACACCACAGCTCTCCAATGTCATATTATCTGGTTGCAGCATTTAAGATGGTTATAGCTCTATTATTATGTGAAAATTATATTTAAATATTATGTGAAAATTAATTTTTTTGTTAGTCTTTGTGAGCAAGTGGTTATCATGCAGTGAAGCAACTTTATGGCACGACTGTGGTCCTTTAGTAGATTACTCTATTTATAAATGGGCTTTTTGAGGGTTGGTAAGCTTAAGTGGCCTTATGCTGTATGTTACTATTCTGTGCTAATAATACTCTATTCACTAACCATTGAGAGATTTTTAGAATGATCTTAACCGACTTCTCAAGTGCAGCCATGGAGATAAATGTCACACTTTTCGTTCTAGCACTGGTTATGGGGAGTGTTTGCTTGATGAACCTTCACCGAGAAAGTACGCATTGCCTCAACAACTTCCAGGATACATATATGATGTCAATAAGCAGTGTGAGTTAATTTTTGGGCCTGGAGCTAAGGTTTGCCCCTACATGGTAAGAACACTTAAAAAAAAAAACTTGCTTTGAGTATGAAATATTGATAGGCACATTTCGAATAAGATGCATGTGTTTTGTATGTGAGATTCCTAAATGAGACAAATCCTTGTTGAAAAAGATTGCAGCCTTTCAGTCATTTTGGATTCGAAGCTTTACAATGTGAGTCTTACACACAAACACAGGAAAACCACTTTCCCATATCCTCTCACATGGCTGTGGTATTATTATTAGTAGTAGTAGTAATAGTAATAGTAGTATTAATGCTTACAGGCCACCCTTCATGAAATGACTCCAGGGATGTTACAAGGATATCACATTTCAAATTCTAATATACTAACATTAAAATCATAAAATTGCAGCAAGAAAACCAATAGCAAATACAGTGGTACCTCTGGTTAAGTACTTAATTCGTTCCAGAGGTCCGTTCTTAACCTGAAACTGTTCTTAACCTGAAGCACCACTTTAGCTAATGGGGCCTCCCACTGCTGCTGCGCCGCCAGAGCACAATTTCTGTTCTTATCCTGAAGCAAAGTTCTTAACCTGAAGCATTATTTCTGGGTTAGCGGAGTTCTTAACCTGAAGCGTATGTAACCTGAAGCGTATGTAACCTGAGGTACCACTGTACTGTATGTGTTTGAATACCACAATGAATGGGTTGGGTCAGTCTTGTGGACCTTTCCCAGTCAGCACCCTACTTCCTTACAGAGTGCTGATCAGATGGGGGATATCCATGCAGTCTGCCCAGTCCATGTATTTGGGTTGTTCATGTGAGAGATGCCTCTGGGTAGGTGTGTGGATGGGGCCTGCTTGAGCAGCAACATTTAAGCTTACAGGCAATATTAGGTAACTTCAGTCTACAAGCACGATGTGTGGTAAAACTTGTGCCCAATTTTAAATTTGCCGGGTGAAGGGAGAGGAAATCTGATAGGATTTGGAAGGACTGATGTCACAGAAATCCCTGTTTATATCACTAAATTCTCACCTAGAGCAGGTTCTGCATGCTGCTACAGGAAAAACTTAAAATTTTATATAACTGTTCCAAATTAGGAATCACAGAGGGGAAATGGCTTATTCACATATTTTAATAGTAATAGAGTTGGAATGTAAGACAGTCTCATTGTAAACTGTGATTGCCAACCTGTTTTTCTCTCTACACTTCAGAGGCTCCAGTCTGCAAATGATATTGCTGATTTAAAAAACAAACAAACCACAATGCTTCAAACAATGCTAATAATTTGGGGACCATTTTGTTTTCTTGTTTCGTGACTTATTAAACAGGGCCGCACTGTTTTAAAACTTTTGTTAACGGGCACAGGCTCTGGAAAGCTTTTAAAATCGTAACAGTTGACTTTAAATATGAGATCTGTAGTGCCCCACAGAGGAAGAACTTTGCTGGGGTGGAGGGTCAGTGATTTAAATGCTAATATCAATGATGCAGCCACATTTCTGGACAATCGGAAATATTCCTGGGTTGTCCAGGTTTTATGTTTACTCTTATTTGGCAGGGTGTGCCCCCCCCCCCCCCCCAGCTTTCCATAATCTGACTTGCTGGCTGCTCTTTGTCAATACAAACTAAGAGCAAGTCTCTGTTTGGAAATCCAAGGTATAGTCTAGTGTAAATTGCACTGGTTTAAGGGTTGTTGTTTTTGTAAACAGTGGCTTAAGTTAACTCTATTATAGAATCTGTTCAGGAAGGATTTGGGGGGGGGGATGTGTCTTGACACCACCCTTTTTGCAAACTTGAGTTCTGTTGGTTGCCAGGTCACGTAACCAATCACAACAATACAAACGCAACACGTAGGCTAATAGTTAGTAGAGAATATATAATAGAATAATGATATCATTCAAATTATAGGAGTAAGCCAAGGTTTGTATGCCTTGTATCTTATTTCCAGCTGACGAAGACTGTTACGAAACAGTAGTATCATTCTGGAGACACTGTCCTTTTGAGGCTTTTGAGACGTCTTCCGCTGAAACTTTTGAAAGACTGTTGTGAGACTGTCCTTAGACGTCTGTTTTGAACACACGGCTTGACGGTCCTCTGTTATATTGTACATATGAATTTTGATTGGCTTGTTCCTATAATTTGAATGATATCATTATTCTATTATATATTCTCTACTATTAGCCTACGTGTTGTATTTGTATTGTTGTGATTGGTTTGTTTTAGGTCACATAGGGGTTTTGAAGGGGTGTAAGTCTCTCCTTGCTCTCTCCTGCTCCCAGAATACTCCCTTTTTGAAGTTTTAATGCTTTAAGTTCCCCTGGCTGAGCCTCGGCTGAGCCAGGGTGAGTGTCTTACACAGCAAAGTCCCAGCTGAGCCAGGAAACCAAAGATCCACTGAATCCAAACTCTCCCGTCCCAATGGATCTTTGGTTTGGACTGAGCTGTTGGCTACTAACCTGGCCACTGAAATCCATGGTTAAGGCACTTGAGCAGAAAGCTACATTTGCAACCAGAGCCCAAGTCATCTTCCCCTGCTTTATTGCGTTCGTTGTTTACACAGGATGGTAATAACACCAGGGAGATAATCTAAACTATGTCTCTGGGCTATGATGTATGTTGGGTTGGCTGTTCAGTAATGCTGAGACTATTTGAACTCACTTAAGCAGAAGCAGTGCAGGAGACTCTGGTGCATCAATGCTGATGGAGCACATAAAGGATGTCGGACTCAACACACGCCGTGGGCTGATGGGACGGAATGTGGCCAGGGCAAGGTTTGTTGCAGCTCCTTTACTCTCTCTTGCTAACCCCAAACACATGAGCCATAATGCCTCCAAGCATGGCCGTGGAACATTGCTAGCCTTATCCTCCATGAATTTGCCTAATCCTCTTTTAGAGGCATTAGATGATAATGGGAATTGTAGTCCAAAAGCAGCTGGAGACCTAAGTTTGGGAAACCCCGATCTAAACTAAAGGTAAGGTAAAGGGACCCCTGACCATTAGGTCCAGTCGTGTCCGACTCTGGGGTTGCGGCGCTCATCTCGCTTTATTGGCCGAGGGAGCCGGCGTACAGCTTCCAGGTCATGTGGCCAGCATGACAAAGCTGCTTCTGGCGAACCAGAGCAGCGCACGGAAACGCCGTTTACCTTCCCGCTGGAGCGGTACCTATTGATCTACTTGCACTTTGACGTGCTTTCGAACTGCTAGGTGGGCAGGAGCTGGGACCGAGCAACGGGAGCTCACCCCATCGTGAGGATTCGAACCGCCAACCTTCTGAACAGCAAGCCCTAGGCTCTGTGGTTTAACTAAAAAGCCCCAAATGTCATAACCTTTGGGGAGTTGCTCCATCTCCTTGACCATATTTGGTTGCCGTTTTCCGAACCGTTCTCAACTCTACTACAATATCCTTTTTGAGGGGAGGCGACCGGAACTACGCAATATTTCAAGCGTAGTCATGCCATGCTTGTTGTTTTTAAATCGGCGTTATTTCAGATCCAGCTGATTCACACAACTAGATGTAGCACTCGCCTGCAGTTGCCATCATTGGATTGCACCAGTTTCTCCAGTCTTTCACTGCTGGCTCAAACATGCGTAAAACATGCCGCGTCGTGTGAGTTCTAGGCGCTCTCAAGCCAAATCGGTCTGTTCTGCGCGGAGCGCGATTGCTATTCAATATTTTCACTGCACATGGCAGCTGTTCTGCAAGATGTTCCTCTTTGGGGATAGTGCTGTCTATATTGATGCCATGTGTATCTTTATTTTGACAGCTGCAGAACCTCTGTGCTCTTGCAGAAGGTTAGCGTAGGAATTGATGCTGCCGTTCTTAAATTCTCCGAGCTTCACTGGGACTGATGTGGTTGCACATAAGTGGTGCAGGATCTTTTCAGAAGAGGAACATATTGTGCCTAGGGCATCCAGCTTGACAGGGCAGAGACATGAATCCACTCTCTCCTTCCTCCCCCCACCCCCCCGTTATTTACATCATCTTTTTTTTTAGCCTTCAGTATTTGAGAGGTTCTTTCAACATGCCTGATCTGCAGATGCATCTTTTCTTTCTCCACACTGTGACATCTAACCTGTAATCAGAAAATCAGCCAGGCTGCTTTCCTCAGAAGCTGTAACAGCTTGCGCTTCTTGTCCTGGATCAGCAAATGAGCAGAACTCAATGACTTCGGGAGTTGTCACTCCACTGTCCTCAGCAGATTGATTGCCCTTCATTGTTCAGAGATTCAAACCTCATTCATATCTGCAGTAGAATTTGATGGGAGTGGAAGCTTCTTAATCCATAACTAAAAACTGATTATAAATTCAATGCCCTGGTTCAGATACAATGGGAAACTGTAGTTTCCTGCTACACCAGCATCAAGTTTGTGCCCTCCCCTCTCCTCTTCCATGCACCAGACAGAGAACATTGAAAGCATCCACTTCTACTTTTAAGCAAACTCTGGTTCCTTGTGATGCTTGAAGTTGAAAAACTGTGGCTTGTTTAAACTATGTGTTTTTGAACAAGTCAGCACCTGAAACTATGTCTTTATCTTGGCTTATCCCCACTAACAAACCCCCTCAATAAAGTAATGAGTAGAAGAATCTCATTTTAGTAGGATGGGAAAGACCAGTTTATAATAGTGTTACAACCAGATTTTGAGCAGCAGCAAAAACGCAAATGCAGCTCCCCACCCCACAGTCAACAGGAAAATGCCCCCTGTGCAACTTGGGTTAGGAGAGAAGGTTGATCTCTAATAATTGTGTTCTGATGGGTGCAATTTCTTTCCTGCTACTGTAAGTTTGACAACACGACATTCAGGTGTAAAGCTAGACTGGTGACTGGGAACGGCCGCCGAGACCACATAACACTGGTCTTGAAAGACCTACATTGACTCCCAGTACGTGTTGGTGCAGACCTTTAAAGTCCTAAACAGCCTTGGCCCAGTATAGCTGAAGGAGTATACCACCCCCATCGTCCAACCCCCACTGAGGTCCAGCTCCGAGGGCCTTCTAGTGGTTCCCTCACTGCGAGAAGCGAAGTTACAGGGAACCAGGCACAGGGCCTTCTTGGTAGTGGTGCCCGCCCTGTGGAACGCCCTCCCATCAGATGTCAAAGAGATAAACAACTATCTGATCTTTAGAAGACATCTGAAGGTAGCCCTGTTTAGGGAAGTTTTTAATGTGTGGCATTTTAATGTATTTTTAATCTTTGTTGGAAGCCAACCAGAGTGGCTGGGGAATAAATAATAAATTGTTGTTGTTGTTGTCTCGGGTTCATTTTAGAATGCTTGGATCCAGATCATAGCAATGAAACAATGTTGTGAAACACTTTCTTTTTCTATTGCCCTTCTTGGAGTGTAGCACTGCAAATACGGCCACTGTGTTCCCAGAGAGCGAGAGATATCCATGACGGACGGAGCATGGGGCACATGGAGTCCCTTTGGCGCATGCTCACGAACATGTGGCGGGGGCATAAAAAATGCTGTTCGAGAATGCAACAGGCCTGAGTAAGTACAGGAGTGCTAACCAACTTCTCAAGCTTACTGATGAAAGAGTAACAGCCATTGTTGGCCTCCCTCCCAAAATGAAAAAATGTTGCTAAATGCTGATATCTCTAGTGCTGTAGTAAACCATATGATATCACCTGTGAGGATGTCTTGTTCTTATATCACAAGGAAGTAGTTCATCTAAGGATGGATGGATCAACCTATTTCTTAACCCTCGGTTATATATACAGTGATCCCTCGACTTACAAATGACCCGACTTCCGTATTTTTCGAGTTACGAGGGATCAAAGCGGCAGCGCGCTTCCGAATTTTTCAACTTCCGAAAGGAAGTCACGGCCGTTTTAGATAGGGTTTTCTTGACCTACGAAGTTTAGATAGGGTTTTTTTCGACCTACGAATTTTTTCTCCCCAATGCATTCCTATGAGGACTCGACTTATGATTTTTTTGACATCTGACGGTCCCGTCGGAACGGATTACCTTCGTAAGTCGAGGGTCCACTGTATATCCTCATTTTGCATTAAATTCTCTGCATTTTATATGTATTCTTACTCTGAAATACACATTTTGTATGTTTTTAATACATTCTCCACTAAAACACGCATTTCTATAAACATCTTTTTCTTTCAACTATTCATTTTTGGCGTATCTTTTTTGAACGAAAGCTGCATCACGGAATTTGGATACATGCACAGTCTGATTCATAGCTGCACTATGACCAGCTTATGAATCTGAAACTGGCCAGTTAGGTCACTTCGCTTTAAAAAAAATTTCTTTAGTGTTGCAAGTTTCAGCCCTCAGTTTCCAGCTGTGGAAGTCATACAATTGACAACGAAGATTTTTAATCAGGGCTGATCTCAAATAAGCAGAATGAGAAGAAGTAATGTGTCAATTGTTGAATGTTCACCCACAAGAGAGGGTCACATGGTGTCTGATCTAATTTTGGTGTCAGTCAAATACCTTCTTTGAACTTTCTCAAGTCTTTTAATTCAGTTTGCTGTTGTGTTTTAAGGTTTGTGTTATTCCTTTTAAATTTACTGGTGTGTGTGTGTGTGTGTGTGTGTGTGTTTTCATGTATGTAATCAGAAGCCACTTCAGGAATTCTCTAGAGTGCAAATTTCTTTTAAAATACTGTTTGTTTTTAATGTCATATCCATTTTTGGCCAGATAGTACTTTTGAATACTTGTAAGTAGAGATGTAAAATTTCCGAAAATTTTGAAGCTTGGAAAAAACAACAACGGGTTTTTCCCCCGGGAAAAAATGAAAATTTTCGGAAAAATTGAAAAAAATGCTACATTAGCACTTCTTTTTTCTTTTCCAGATTGAAAGTCATTCTGTTACTTTAGAAACATAAAATATAACTACGGACAATTTTAATGGGCATAAAATTATCAGAACTAGCATATTAAAAATATAGTGTATTCAAACAATTATTACAAACAGAATTTACTTTTAAAATAATATTTATTTGTATTTGTAACAAATGGAGCAACAATCTCCTGAACTGTTTACTAGTTTATGTGGAACAAAAAAAAAAAAACAACAACCTCCACAAAACAATTTTTAAAAATCCAGAAGTAACAATTATTCATATTTCCTCTCCACAGTATTTTTTATCTATTTTTTTTTCAATTTTTCCAAATTTTCAGAAAAAAACAAAAAAGGCTTCAGGAAAAAACCGGAGGGAAACCTTTCCCCCCCGAATTTTTCCGGGTTTTTTTCCGGGCCTTCACATCTACTTGTAAGTGATTTTGTCTCACAAGGCAACCAAAGACTGCTCTCATTCTCATATGTCAGTAGATTTCATAAAGAGCTTGGGGGTGTGGTATAGCAGTAGGCATGAGGGAGAAATTGGACTCCATTCACATATACAAGACAAACCTAGCAAATTCTGACTTTCTGAATCAACATGCTAACCGAACCACAGCCATCTATAAAAGTTCACACATCTCTGAATTTTGCAGTGCAGTTGTCTAACCAAGTATGCAGAAATGCACAAATGCATAATGAATGTGCATAAATATGCATATATTAGTGGGGAAACAAGTTATATTAGAGATGCTTTGTAAGAAATATGCATAATTACATACAACAATGTGTACAGTAGGAGAAATTATCTCCCTAAACTGCAGATGATTTTTCATGAAGACTGTTTTCTTAAAAAGAAAAAGGAGTTGCAAACTGGTGAGGAAATATTGGGAACTGAATTTAAGATTGGAAAAACGAGAAACGGAACGAAATAGAAATTGGCAGATTTCACTCATCCCTAGTTGGCTGTGTTGAAGGACAATGGTATGAAGCGTGAGCTGGGAGAAGAAAAGGAGGAGGTGGCCAAATGAGGCTTCTGAGAGCCAGTGTGGTGTAGTGGTTAAGAGTGGTAGACTCGTAATCTGGTGAACCGGGTTCGCGTCTCCGCTCCTCCACATGCAGCTGCTGGGTGACCTTGGGCTAGTCACACTTATTTGAAGTCTCTCAGCCCCACTCACCTCACAGAGTGTTTGTTGTGGGGGAGGAAGGGAAAGAAGAATGTTAGCCGCTTGGAGACTCCTTTGGGTAGAGATAAAGCGGGATATCAAATCCAAACTCTTCTTCTTCTACTTCTTCTACTTCTACTTCTTCTTCTTCTTTTCCCTGACTTAGTGCTGCCTCCCCATTAAACTTGATGTTTCTCGTAAAGCCCAAGACACTCACAGCCTTATCCTGAGCTTTTGCTGCCAGTGGTTCTTTTTAATTTTATTTAAAAAGAATTTATTCTGACACATACACGGACCAGCTCTTTGTAAGAAGATGTAAGTGGCTTTGCAAGCAGACTATGCTTTCATAGCAATCAAAGGAATGAGCAGAGCAGACCCCATCTCACTGCAATGCTTTGCTGAGTCCCCAAGGTAGAAAAAAAAAGGCTTAAGATAAGCCACTGATGGATGGGATTGGTGTACTTACTGGATGCCACATGGGGAACACGCTTTCAGCAAAGCAAGACTGGCCTCCTCAACCACTGTTTGCAAACCTATGTCGACAATCATATACGTCATATATGTTTAAAAATGTTTGTATCCCATCTCTCCGACATAACTGATTCACATGCCGGCAAGTAGGATAGTGTCACAGCAAAACGATAAAAAGCAGCAATTAAAAGAATGATCATAATTTCAACAGAAAAAGTAAAATTGCAGTAAATATGGCAGAAGTATAAACTCACTTCAACAGCTGAGATGTCTGTTGTGTTGGACTTTCTTATATGGCATTCTTTCATCCTTTTAATATTTTTTGCTCTGTGTGTTTTTAGCTATAGAATTTTTTTTATATTTTTTAAAAAAATAAATTAAGGGAACAATCCTGTACTTCCTTGGAGACGTTGCCAGGCTAGGGTTTCCCAAACTTGGGTCTCCAGCTGTTGTTGGACTACAGTCCCCATTATCCCTGACCACTGGTCCTGCTAGCTAAGGATGATGGGAGTTGTAGAAGAGTTTGGATTTGATATCCTGCTTTATCACTACCTGAAGGAGTCTCAAAGCGGCTAACATTCTCCTTTCCCTTCCTCCCCCACAACAAACACTCTGTGAGGTGAGTGGGGCTGAGAGACTTCAGAAAAGTGTGACTAGCCCAAGGTCACCCAGCAGCTGCATGTGGAAGAGCGGAGACACGAACCCGGTTCACCAGATTAAGAGTCTACCACTCTTAACCACTACACCACACTAGTTCTTGTAGTCCAAGAACAGCTGGAGACCCATGTTTGGGAAACCCTGCTCTGGGCAGGGCCGGTGCGTCCATTTAGGCCAACTAGGCAACTGTCTAGGGCGCCTAAATGGAGGGGGCGCTGGCCAGTCTGCCCCCCGCCTGCCCCGCCCGCCGCTGCCGCCCCAACCAGCGGCGGAGCAAGCAGGTTGGGGCGAAAACTGCGGCGGCGAGGCCAGCCTGCCCCCCGCAGCCGCCCCAACCAGCGGCTGAGGAAGCAAACTGCGGCGGCGAGGGGCGCCCGGCAAGGCAGGGGGTGGGGCACCACTCCGCTATGTGCGTCATACGTAATGACATCACGTGGCGCCCGCCCCCTCGCCTAGGGCGCCAGAATAGCCTGCACCGGTCCTGGCTCTGGGCTATACATTCTTAGGAATTGGCATAAAGGCCATCCTACTGACCGAGGGAGCTCCACCAGTAAACGCCACCAGAGGTCCTCTAGTATGCAAAATGGAAATGCCTGCTAGCGCTGGTGTTCCAGCCACAGGAGTGTGAGCAGAAACAGGTTGTGCCAGGGCTGTACATGGGCACACTTACTTCCACCACCACCCCTGCTGTTTCCGTGACACAAACAATCAGAACTCTGTGTCACCTCCTGTCCCTTTATGTTGCCCTCATGCCAGATCCCTTAGCTTAAGATGAGTCTAGAAAACCTTCTGACTACAGCTGCCTATATTTTCCCGCTGTAGAGCAGAAAGTTTGGGTTCATAACCCAAGAGTCTTTCCAACTGTCTGAATGCATAAAAAGATTTCGTTTCGTATATCTATTGAAAAAACAGAATGGAATTTGATTGTATAAGAAAGGAAATGTCCCAAATGGCAATTGTGAACAAGGCATGGCAATATTGGAGACAGTACTTAATTGGGAACATACCCTTTCTGCCAGTGGGCACTTCTTCCACTTCAAAGTACATCGAGCCAGGTTTAGATCTGTCTCTGCTTGCTGCTGAGAAAGGTAGTATGAAGCCTTAACGGCTTCAAAGTTGTCATAAAATTTGTTAGGGTGGTAAAGGGCTAGTTTGGAAAAGAAAGAAATCAATTTCAGAGCTGTAAAAGTATGTTTTAACCCCAACATCCTGATTGAAAGGAAGTTTCATTATGGGACCGTGAAGCTGATGAATGATAGCTTGGCAGCAAAGCCCAGCTTCCTGCGGTTTGTGAGAGTACCATATGTGCAGCGTGTTGCCTCTGACATCAAAAATTGCACAGGACAATGGCATTGCCTTGAAAACCTATTGTGAGCAGCCTTCAAACCCAGTTTTGTGTGGATTGGAATCCATACATGGTTGCTTGTTCTCTTCAAATAATAAAAGTTCCGTCCTCATAAAAACTTGTTTTCGGTGTCATGCTTTGAAAAAAAAATCTGTACATGCCTTGTTGTTGTTGTTTAGTTGTTTAGTTGTGTCCGACTCTTCGTGACCCCATGGACCAGAGCACGCCAGGCACTCCTGTCTTCCACTGCCTCCCGCAGTTTGGTCAGACTCATGTTGGTAGCTTTGAGAACACTGTCCAACCATCTTGTCCTCTGTCGTCCCCTTTTCCTTGTGCCCTCAATCTTTCCCAGGGAGTCTTCTCTTCTCATGAGGTAGCCAAAGTATTGGAGCCTCAGCTTCAGGATCTGTCCTTCCAGTGAGCACTCAGGGCTGATTTCCTTCAGAATGGATAGGTTTGATCTTCTTGCAGTCCATGGGACTCTCAAGAGTCTCCTCTAGCACCATAATTCAAAAGCATCAATTCTTCGGCGATCAGCCTACTTTATGGTCCAGCTCTCACTTCCATACATCCCTACTGGGTAAACCATAGCTTTAACTATATGGACCTTTGTACATGCCTACTCAGAAGTAAATCCCACTGGGTTCATCATAGCTTACTCTTAGGAAAGTGGGCATAAGATTGCAGCCTAATTCTCTTTCAAACAGTTTTGGATTAATTTACTAGCTTTTCACAATAAAGGGGGGGGGGGATATTTCCTGTCACGTACGGTAATTAGCTCTTGAATTAAATGGATCCTGCAGTATCTGTTGAGAACCAAGATGGTCCAGCAGACTGTGTACTGTTTTCAATCCAGATTTTCATATTAAGTGACTGGTGTGCCTTGGCTCTTGGTCTCAACACGGCTTTATTTGTGACATTTTATTCTGCACAGATCATCTCTGCTTGGGGAATGGTATGTATGCGCTGTCACATATGAAATGCAGTGTGCAAACTTGTTTTGCAAGGAGAACACCCACATGCTTGACAGTTCTTACCTCATCAATCCTAATAAGAATACTGGAAGGTCATGTTAGTGATTCATAATCAGAACGAAGCAGCTCTCTCTAACTCTGTTCAGAAACAAGGGAGCCAGCCTGCGCAGTGTGTGACCCATCACACTAAATGAAGCCCACCACCCGTATATTGTAGCCTACCTGGTAATATATATCAGTCTAGGCAAGCAGTGAAATATTAGCTGCTGTAGGCATGTCATACGAGGCTGGTGGGTTGTGTTTGCCACGAGTGGCAAAAATATTTTGGAGAACTGAAGTCAGTTCATATAGCTCATCTCCTTCTGTGCTGAGAAATCATGACCTTACAACACCAGTTCAGACATAATGATCTCAATCCAATGAACTATTAAAGTGTTCTTAAACTGGTCTACAGACCAACAGTAGTCCGTGAGCTTCATTCAAGTGGTCTGTGGATTTGTGGCTGAAGGGGAGAGATGGCACATCCATTGCATTAAATATTCATATTGATTTTTAATAGAATTTTTCTGGCTTTCATTTCATGCATTCATTTTATTGGGTTATAATTTGAATTATGTGGGATTCAAATTGCAATACATTAAATCACAATATATAAGAAATAAAAGAAGCAATAAAAATGCAGTTTAAAATTATACAGTACCTAGCACAATGCATTGTAAGTGCTACAACAGGCAGAAAAGCTGCTAAGTGGTCCTCCAAGACTCAGCGATTTTCAAGCAGTCCATAGGGGGAGGTTTAGGAACCACTGGCCTATTAGACTGAGAAAAGGTGTTGTGCTCTGGGGGGATTGGGAGAAGCCCCAGAATAGCACCTTGGGGGGGGGGTATTCTTCCATCTGGCAAGCTAAAATGCTCCTGCGATAGAAAGATTATGATAATGTTACCCTGAATTTCTTCCTACGTTACAAACCTGGTTTGATTTTTGTTTGCAAGCCAGGATTTTAGAAAGAGCTTAAAACACAGTTTCCTGGTTTGGGTGTAACAAGAAACTCTGGTTTGACAAACCCTGGAAGTATGGCATTAAGGCACACGAGAGAAGGAAGCAAGGAGTGAGTGGGCACAACACTTCTTTGTCTCTTAAACCACATGGGACAAAGTATCATCACAGCTATCAGCATGTCTGATGCGACTAAGATTGTGGTAGGGCTTTAAAAGTTGGAAAGAGGGATACAGTAAGAACCCATGGAGAGAAGTCTGAAGGTTCAATGAACCTGTGAAGTAAAGATGAGACATGAGTAATGTAACGATATAAAAATATGAAAATTAAAAATTTAAACATTATTAAAATTAATAAATAAAAGTTGGAAAGAAGTGAAAGGATCAAAGAACTAGTCAAGGCTTCAAAAATGGATAGGTTGTGTGAGAGGGTTGGGTTTTCTTCATTAATGTTATAATTTGTAACTGTATACTTATCCCATCTCTTTTTTTCAAGACCCAAAAATGGTGGAAAATACTGTGTGGGACGACGAATGAAATTTAAATCCTGCAACACTGAACCATGTTCAAAGCAGAAGAAAGATTTCCGTGATGAACAATGTGCAGTGTTCGATGGGAAGCATTTTAACATTAACGGTCTACCTCCTAATGTGCGCTGGGTTCCAAAATACAGTGGAAGTAAGTATGTCAAAACAATCTAGCAAAAATCTAGATCTGGGTGGGGAGCCCCAGGCCCAGGAGCTGGGAAGTTGCCATGAGGAAGTTGCCTCAAGTTGAATGGGTCCCTCATCTGTGGCCTACACACACCGCAGCTTAATTCTGTGTGTGGTTTTTAGCCCCAGGGTTGATTCGTGCCACCATTTTTAAGAGCAAAGCCTTCACATGAGGCGTCTCTGCCCCCACAGAAAAGATATTCACGGGGCTAGTTTGGTCTGACAGAAGCTCTCTTACAGTATCTAAATAGCAAGTTACAATATTGGGAGTGGGGGGCTGTCAAATGAGTGCAGGCAAGATCTCTGGAGATTTTCAGGATACAGTGATTTCAAACTTGCAAAATGACAGTCTAAGGTGGAAGTTGTGGGGAGTCACCTCAAAATGGTTTTCTACCACTCTTCTTCACTGGACCCCTGCCTCCACTGCCAAGTTTACTTTTACCACCTGGCCATAGCTGTCAACCCTCCCTTTTTTGTGGGAAACTCCCTTATTCCAATGCCGTTTCCCGCTGCTATCCCGGATTGTTGATATCCCTTAAATTTCCCGGATTTCAAAGGAAGCAGCTCCTCTCCCTCCCTTCCTGCCGGCCAGGGAGGCTCCTCAGCTGCGTTGCTTGGCTGCCAATAAGGAGTCTGAGACTGACTGGGAGCGGAGCTTGCATGCCTTGTGCAGCCAGACCCTCACGCCCAACCAGACAGACAGCCTACCTGCCGTCTACGCGCTCGCTCTTTTGCTCACCCGTTCGCGCGCAGCCTCTGGAGCGCAGGGTGGCGAGGCTACTTGGTGCCATTGCACCGTCCTCGCGGCATCCCTTATTTTCAAATCCGAAAGTTTGAAAAAAAAACCTTATTTTCAAATCCGAAAGTTGACAGCTATGCACCTGGCCTGCAGCTATAGGCCCTTCCATCACCGCCACCAACCTGCTGCCACCATGGCAACCGAGCTGAGAGCAACCCAGCTGGGCAGATGAGTGTCTCGTTTGGTCAAGGAGGTGCCAGCATCTGATTCTTGGCCTGTGAGGGAAGGGACATTAACTCAGAGTTGTGGGAGCGTGGATAAGAGTGTTCTCTCACCATACAAAATAAACAACCAGCACTAAATTAACTTGATTTCCTCCTCTTTCTCTCTTTCTCTTTTCTTTCTTTCTCTTGGCAGTTTTAATGAAAGATAGGTGCAAGCTCTTCTGCAGAGTGGCAGGAAACACGGCGTATTATCAGCTCAGGGACAGAGTTATAGATGGCACTCCTTGTGGCCCAGACACAAATGACATCTGTGTACAAGGACTTTGTCGGGTAAATACAGCCTCCTTCGGTTTAATTGGCTAACTCTCTTCGAGGAACCAGCTCATTCCTCTTCCATGAGTTGGATCCAGAGGTGTAGGAAGCCGCTCAGGCACCCGGAGCGGCAAAAATGATGTGCACCCGGGGGTGGGGTGTCGCTACGTAGCGCGCATGTGCAGCACCACTACGTACAACGCATGCGTCGTACATAGCACCACTATGCATACACGCTATGTAGAGGGTTGCCGGCGGCGCCGCTCCAGCACCATACGGCCGGTGCCGGGATCCTCTGCTCGTGGCTGCAGCCTCAAACGGAGGATCCTCTACATGTGGCTGCAGTCGCGAGCAGAGGATCCTGGCACCGTCCGTACAGCGCTGGAGCAGCGCCAGCGGCAACCCACATGCCTTGTCACCCCAGGAGGCATGGCAGCGGGAGCGCAACGCCCCCACGTTGCTACGCCCCTGGTTGGATCCTGAGTGCCTTCCTCCAGGTTTCACAGGTGGGTGCACCACCAGTCAGTCAGTCAGTCACCTGTGCTCACGACGACCAGTTTCTGCATAGTGCTCTGCAAATATGACATCAGATATAGGGCATGTGGGCATGACTTGGCCTAAATGGCTTTGTGGGCCAAATGGGAAGGCCTGGGGGCCCTAATCAGGACTAAAGGCTCTCCCCACTGCTGCTCTATTCCATACTCTTTATCTTAAATTAAACCCAAGAGCCTTGTTATCTGCTTTAGACTGTAATATATCCCCTTTAGGGTTCTGTTTTGTATTACCCAGCTGCCTTAACAACAGCATTTGGTGTGTCTTGCCAAAGCCCCAAATCACAAAATAATGAGGGGTTTTAAGTGTATGAGGAGTGAGGTTTCATTCCCCACATAATAGCCATGATAGAGATGGATGCTGTGGGGCCCTGGTGCATGCCTGTGTGTTGGCTTTGTGCCAGAACCTGACTTGTTCATACAGTCAAGACAGAATCCACTTTGGACAGGACAAACAGGCCAGTCCGTTCCCAAAATGGATCTGTGGGATATGAACGCCACAGAACCTCTGGCATCTAAAATCGTATAACAGATTTTGCTGCTTCCTCTACCATTAATACAAAGGAGTAAAGGATTGTAGTTTCTGGACCTAACCCCTGACTGAAATGGATGTAGAAAATCAGTTTCCCCGAGAGCGCCTGCCTTCTTCGCTCTCTTCACTGCCACTAGGAAGTCTCGATTATGAACCCTCACCAGTCTTTGATTGCATTTGACTAGAGTTTTCCTCTACCACAGCAACTCCTTATCCCCGACCCTCAAGTGTGCCCTGAAGCTACACCAAGTACCAAAGGTGGGCGCAGGTGGCGCTGTGGTCTAAACCACTGAACTTCTTGGGCTTGCCGATCAGAAGGTCAGCAGTTCAAATCCCTGCAACGGGGTGAGCTCCCGTTGCTCAGTCCCAGCTCCTGCCAACCTAGCAGTTCGAAAGCACACCAGTGCAAGTAGATAAATAGATACTGCTGTGGCAGGAAGGTAAATGGCATTTCCGTGCACACTGGCTTTCGTCACGGTGTTCCATTTTGCCAGAAGCGGCTTAGTCATGCTGGCCACATGACCCAGAAAGCTGTCTGTGGACAAAACACCAGCTCTTCGGACTGAAAGCGAGATGAGTGCTGCAACTCCATAGTCGCCTTCGACTGGACTTAACCGTCCAGAAGTCCTTTACGTTTTACCTTACAGCTGGGTGAGACCAACTCCACCCTGCTCACCTATCCAGGTCTCAGTGATACAGACCAGACTGGCCACCTCATCCACAATCAGATCGTGGCCAACCTCAGAGCCAACCTGGCATTCAGCAACAGCGGCCGCAGACCTGAGGGCTGGTTGACAGGACAATCACAATTCCTCAGGTCTGGCACATGGCCAAGTCACTAACCACCTGTGCTGTGTACCCCTCATTACCCAGCCTGCCCCACCTCCCACACAGTCAAAACAATTTAAAACAGGAAAAAAACAATTGTTAAAATACAAAGCCTGGAAAAAAGCAACTTTACATTAAGGACCACCTGACTCCTTATGCCCAACCTCAATCACTGAGATCTTCTGATGGCCCTACATCTGATGTTTCCCCACTTCTCTCAGGTTCAGCTGGCCTTCACTGGGAACCAAGACTATAGTGTGGCAGGTTCAGTCCCTGCCAATGGTGGTTCCACAGGAACCATCCCTGCCTTATTTTAGGCATTTTCACTTCACTGTGTGGTTTAGGCAGGCCTTCACAATATGAATTTTCCCTTTTAACCAACCAGTATCTACTTACTGTTTTATTGATATTTTAATTATGTCTTAATGGATGCTTTTGCTCGTTTTATTATAACTTTGCATGCTGCGCTCCCCCTCAGTACGCTTTTATGAAAAGAGCAGTTTACAAATACTCAATAAATACATAAATGCCATTTTGATAATGACCCTAGCCCACGTCCGTGTGACTTTTAACCACGGTGTAATCCTGCCCCCCACAGCTCCTTAGCTCTCCCCCCCCCCACCTCCTCTCCCCACCACGCTGAGTGGTTTTGCTCTTCACATGGCGGGCCTGGAAGAGACTCGTTTTTCAAGTCCTAATTGGAAGATGGCTATAATTATAGCTTCAACAGAGCACGTTGGAAAAGAAGAGAATGAGCGAGACTGTCGGAGGCCTTCGGTGGCAGATGCATGTTTTCAATTTGGAGCCCTGCTAAACGCTAGCCTGTTTTCCGTATTTGTTCAATCTAGTTCTGAACTTTTCTTTCTCTAAAGCAAGCTGGATGTGATCACGTGCTCAATTCGAAAGCCAGGAGAGATAAGTGCGGCGTGTGTGGCGGTGACAATTCGTCGTGCAAAACCATTGCAGGGACATTCAACACGGTGCACTATGGTAAGAATCGGTCGCAGGAAACTTTACTCCGGCAGAGCGCATGGAAAGCCTCTTAACCGCGCAGGATGCGCTCAAATACCTAACACTTAACATGAGCAGGAATTCCCTTTAGCTACCGGAAATGTGAGTTTCTTGCTACTTTGTGATCGCACCAAACAACTAATTTAATTGATACAACTCCAATTTTTTTACGTTGGTCCCCCCCCCCCCTTTCATAGAATCATAGAATCATAGAGTTGGAAGAGACCACAAGGGCCATCCAGTCCAACCCCCTGCCAAGCAGGAAACACCATCAAAGCATTCCTGAGAGGTGGCTGTCAAGCCTCTGCTTAAAGACCTCCAAAGAAGGAGACTCCACCACACTCCTTTACTAAGATGATTTAGAAAGAAAAAAGAAAAGCAGAGGATACAAATGCATGACAAGCTTGACTTTCTAGTTTATTTTCCCAGGTTATAACACTGTGATACGCATACCGGCTGGTGCTACAAATATCGATGTGCGGCAGCATAGTTACTCAGGGAAACCAGAAGATGATAACTACCTTGGTAAGACATGCCGCTTGTTAGCAGTGGCAAAACCATGCTGTTTTCTTGACGTGCTTATATTTCCATCGGGCTAACGCAGGACTTCCAGTATGGAAAGAAACCAAAGGTCATCTGATGCAAAGTTCCTCTGTGCCGGATGTTGAGTCCTGATGGTTTTGTAGAAAAAATGTATTAGCCCCATCTCAATCAAAACCTAGCATGGAGCAAAAGAAGGAAACTCACTCAGAACTGCCTTCATAGAATCATAGAATCATAGAAGTATTTAATAAAAATACTTCAGAAGTATTTAATAAAATGCATTATTATTACTGTTAATGTTATTTAGATTTATATACTGCCTTCCATCAAAAGATCTCAGGACGGCTCACAAGGTAAAAATATAAGATAAAGACAGAAATAAGTAGGTAAAAGGGGACGCGGGTGGTGCTGTGGGTTAAACCACAGAGCCTAGGGCTTGCCGATCAGAAGGTCGGCGGTTCGAATCCCCGCGACGGGGTGAGCTCCCGTTGTTCGGTCCCTGCTCCTGCCAACCTAGCAGTTCGAAAGCACGTCAAAGTGCAAGTAGATAAATAGGTACCGCTGCAGCGGGAAGGTAAACAGTGTTTCTGTGCGCTGCTCTGGTTCGCCAGAAGTGGTTTAGTCATGCTGGCCACATGACCCGGAAGCTGTACGCCGGCTCCCTCGGCCAGTAAAGCGAGATGAGCGCCGCAACCCCAGAGTCGGTCATGACTGGACCTAATGGACGGGTCCCTTTACCTTTAAGTAGGTAAAACAAAAACAACAAAACAATAGCCCCCCGTTCCCACAAACACATTTAAAAGGTTGTAGAACATTAATCATCCAAAGGCCTGGTTGAAGAGGAATGTTTTCGCCTGGCGCCTAAAGATGGACCTCGCTGGGGAAAGCATTCCACAAATGGGGAGCCACTAATATACCTTATGCTAGCCTTCGCCAACCTTGTGCCCTCCAGATGCTTTGTGCTACAACTCCCACCAGCCTTGTGCTGGCTGGGGCTGATGGGAATTGTAGTCAAAAACATCTGGAGGGTAACCGCTTGGCAAAGGCTTCCTTGCACAAATAAGATGGCGGAGCGACTCCCACGTGATCCAGTGGGGTTAAGTGTGTCTTACTTGAAGCTAGCGTTTTCTTTCCTCTTACCCTGAGAACTTTTCATTTCCTCTTATGGTGGCCTATTTGTGCCGAAGGTGACGTTCATGCTTTAGGAAGTATCCAGCCACACCTTCAGCTGAGAGGTGTACCTTTTTTGTCTCACTGCTTCACCTTCACGCGAGAGGAAGGACTCAGATTCGTTGTGGGTTTCAGTGTCATTTGGTACCGCAAGAGCTGCGTAAAAAGCAACAGTGGCTGGATTCTGCGTGCTTCCTTGTTCCCTTTGCAGTGTGATAGCTTTTTATCTCTTGCTGGCCTTTTCAGAGAACACCTTCCTTTCTGTGCAACTTGAGTACTCCTTTACGGCTAATATAGTAGCTGTGATGGGTGAAATGGTGGGGAAACTAACTTAGGAAATTAACTACATAATCGCATTAGTGTGAATTTGTGCAGCAGACTGCTGTTTTCAGGAAACCGTCCCTTTTAGAGAA
Organism: Darevskia nairensis; assembly: GCA_034642065.1. Taxonomy (NCBI): domain Eukaryota; kingdom Metazoa; phylum Chordata; class Lepidosauria; order Squamata; family Lacertidae; genus Darevskia; species Darevskia nairensis. The sequence goes on along the minus strand of JAWWNI010000577.1, from coordinate 106,868 downwards.
AGCTTTTAGACTTTTAAGCTTCTTGACATTTTTGTGCGTTGCTCATGTTTGGCATGAAGCAGAACGCAGAATACGGTGCTGGCCAAACACCTCCGAATCTCCCATTTGGATGGTCAGCTTTCGATGTTTTAACTAGATCCTCTTCTTTTAGTATTTATTTATAGCTAAATCAAGGTGTTATGTGGTGGAGTTAACTTCCATCCTGCAAGTGTGTGCTGTGTAGGAAGATAAGAGGGAATGAACTGATACAGGTGTGGGGTGTTCACATGTGCATTAGGGAGAGTGTTGAAGTGTCAGTACTGGTTGTGTGAGAGGTTGGGTTGACGTTAGAGGATATAGGCATTTGTGTCCATGAGCATAGTAGAAATTTGTGTCTTGGGGTTCGGTATGATGCATGCTTGTAGACTCCAGATTTTGTACATGAGCACGTGCATGTTTGCTGATTTGTGTATTTTCGATACATGTATTTGAATCTGAAGCAAGCACGGTCCAGGGAAATTTGAAAAAGAGGCCAAATGGATGCCTTTGTTGCATTCCTTAAATGCAGTATTTGGGCAGAGTAAGGTAAAACGTAAAGGACCCCTGGGTGATTAAGTCCAGTCAAAGGCGACTATGGGGTTGCGGTGCTCATCTCACTTTCAGGCTGAGGGAGCTGGTGTTTGTCCACAGACAGCTTTCCGGTCATGAGGCCAGCATGACTAAATTGCTTCTGGTGCAACGGAACACCGTGACGGAGACCAGAGCACACGGAAACGCCGTTTACCTTCCCTCTGCAGCAGTACCTATTTATCTACTTGCACTGGTATGCTTTCGAACCGCTAGGTTGGCAGGAGCTGGGACAGAACAACGGGAGCTCACCCCGTCGTGAGGATTCGAACTGCCAACCTTCTGATCGGCAAGTCCAAGAGGCTCAGTGGTTTAGACCACAGCGCCACCCACATCCCAGATTGTGTGGAGTAAACAGTGCCAGATCTACACATTTTGCTGCCACCCACTGCCTTGCCATCTGCAAGAGCAGTGGCGGGAGAAAAAACTGTGTCCACGCAGGCTTCTGTAGAAAGGCTCACCTCTTTGCCCCAGGAAGAGGAGAAGCTGTGGGAGACAAAAGGGAAAACTCTCGCCTTTGTCATCCCACTTCCTCTGGTCTTCCTCTTCCTGAGGCAGGTGTTTCTACAGCATCCACCACTTGAAGTGGGAGGGCTGTAGCCAATCACGCCATGTCTGGCATCAGGGTCTGGCAGGAACGTGAAGGAGGAATCAGGCACCTTTTTATGATTGCTGGTGCTCCTGACTTCACTGTGAGGAGCTTCTCATATCCCTCCATATTTGCAACCTTTCAAATTTGCACCATTGTCTTTTTTTTTTAACTCCCTCCAAGTTTGAGATGTATGCCGGCCACAGTATTAATATAGAAAACATTTTACTTTAGAGCTCGCAACACCGCTGCCTTGTGCAGAGTCAAACAATTGATCATCCAGCTCTGTATTGCCTACGCAGCAGCTCTCCAGGGTTTTTACAGGACTTTCTCCCATCCCAACTTGGGAGGTGCCTGGGATGGAACCTGGAACCTTCTGAATGCAAAGTGGCTGCTCTACCGCTGAGCCATGGTCCTTCCTTATACCACTGAGCTGCAACCCTGGCTAGAGATGCAGGGGATCAAACCTGGAATCTTTCCAAGCAGAGCATGTGCAAGCGCTATGCCGTGCCCCTGCCTTCTTCTACCAGTTGCAGCATCTGCATCTTGCATTCAGGGACTTCAACCCTTTGTCGGCTACTCGGTTGAAGCAGCCAAAAAAAAAGAAAAAGTGTGATGCAATCACCATTGCCTTGCCTAAGTTCCAGTGACTTGGAACTCCAGAGACTCCAGTGACTTGGTCTCTACTGTTGCTTACCTGTGCTAGCTTCTTACTGAAGAACAGCCTTTAGTGGGGACTAATTATTCCTGGATTTAAATAAATAAATAAATGAATTTTATTTATACCCCGCCCTTCCCAGCCGAAACAGGGCTCAGGGCGGCTAACATCAATAAAATTACAATAAAATATAAAAGAAAGAAAAAAAGTTAATTAAAATACAGGCCAAAATACAGTTTAAAATTTAAAATGCCGCTTCATTTATCGCCCATAATCAAAACCATAAGGGGAGGAAACATCAGACTGAGTGCAACCCGAAGGCCAGGCGGAACAGCTCTGTCTTGAAGGCCCTGCGGAAAGATGTCAAATCCCGCAGGGCCCTGGTCTCTTGTGACAGAACGTTCCACCAAGTTGGGGCCAGTACTGAAAAGGCCCTGGCCCTAGTTGAGACCAGTCTAACAACCTTGTGGCTCGGGACTTCCAAAATGTTGTTATTTGTGGACCTTAAGGTCCTCTGCGGGGCATACCAGGAGAGGCGGTCCCGTAGGTATGAGGGTACCAGGCCGCATAGGGCTTTAAAGGTCAAAACCAACTATTTCCAACTATTTGGTGGATTTGTGCTGATTTTCCAAGCCATTGTTCACGGGTAGTAGGGAAGCCTTTTTGGACTTTGGGCTGTATTGCCAAGGTGGAAAACTGTCAGGAGTTAGGTTGCAGTAGTGGGAGGACTAGAAACACACACACACACACACACACACACACACACACACACACACACTTGTATCCCCAGTGGGATCACAACATGGAGAAGCAGCTCCCATCATTGTACAAATGAGGTCAAGTACAGGAGCAAGGGGGCACCAGCGCTGCAAGGAATTCAACTTGAATTTGACTTGGTTTATGTTTTCCTGTCTGCCAGGTTTCATTATATTGACAGCCTGATACTTTTGTATTAATCTAGTTGCTTTTGGTTTTGCTGTTAGCGGCTTTGGGCTTCTGTCAGGAAGGGACAGTGAGACAGAAGCAGTAAAGGGAACAAAATGAATAAGGAGTACATAAATCAGTGCAGGCGGTCTCTGGCTCCCTCCCAGTCTTGTTCTGTCTCGGTTGCTTCTGGAGATAGACATCCCCGAGTTCATTTTGAGCATTATGTAAATTAGATGGCTTTCGAACAACGTCCTTTCTTATCTAGGCAAACAGATTACACTGATTCCGTGTGTGTGTGTGTGTGTGTGTGTGCCTGCTTGTTGTTGTTTCTATCTGCACAGCATTGTCGAGTAACGAAGGCTTCATATTAAACGGAGACTACGTTGTCAGCATGTTTAAGAAGGAAATCAAAGTTGGAAATGCGGTGATAGAATACAGCGGCTCAGACACCCCCGTTGAAAGGATCAATTCTACGTACCGTATTGACCAAGAAATAGTTCTTCAGGTTAGAAACATCTCGCTTTAAAATGAAAACCTAATAAATACCGTTCTTCTAAATTGTGTGTTTTTAGGGAAATAGCTGAGATAATCCTTTTCACCTTATGCTTCCCCCCCCCCCCTGTAACTCTCCCTCTTAGGTTTTATCAGTGGGTAATTTATATAACCCTGATGTTCGATACACATTCAATATCCCCATTGAAGATAAACCTCAGCAGTTTTATTGGAATATCTATGGCCCTTGGCAGCACTGCAGTAAACTATGCCAAGGTATGTGGTCTTGGGTTTTTCTTTATTTAAAAAATCATCATCATCTTCTGTATTTAATGCTTTATCTTCGATTCTGGTGGTGATGGCAACTATGCTTCTCTCGTCTGCTTTTAGCTTCTGATAAAATTCAAGCATTTTGTTTTCCGAGAACTGTCATAGTGGAATGATGTCTGCGATCTGCAAGTCGCTTGATAATGCTGAGGCCCCTCCTTAACGCTTCAGGTTTCCTGCTTCCTCCACAGACTAATGGCTGACCATTCTGCTGGCAGATGGCTCCTTATCTTGCCCTGCTCAAGGCGAAGCGATAGCGTAAATGATTAAGCGTGTGCAAGTAGACACTGCAGTTTTGCTTGCAGAAATCTGAGCTCCCATTTGGAAGGCGCTGTCCAAAGGCAGCTCGGGCTGCTAAGTGAAGCGCATGGAACTGAACGTGTTTTGTGCATCCTGGTGTCCACCTGTCTTTAGAGCAGCAAATGATGTATGGATCAGCCCCAGCTCTTACAACATCTGAACAATGTAACTACTACCCATAGCCATCATAGGTTTCACTACTCTATGGACCTATGTTGTATTTGTGCATACTTCCTACTGATATTTAGATATGAAGAGGTTTAGAAATGTTTTTAAATGAATTAATTCCCCCTGCCCCTACAATTAATTTAGATAGCACTGGGATTGTTCAGTGGGTAGAGCAAGGTTCTCCTAATCTCAGGGTTGTGGGTTTGAGCCCCATGTTGGGCAAAAGATTCTTGCTTTGTTTGTGACCTCATCGTCACTTTCAACTCTATGATCCTATGATCCTAATTTGCAAAGTGGAACATAGGAAGCTGACTCATATACTTACTGGCAGTGGCTCTCCAGACCTTTGGCCCTTCAGATATTTGCTGAACTACAACTCCCATCAGCCCTAGCAAACAGGGCCAAGGGCCAGGGATGATGGGAGTTGCAGTTCAGCACACATTTGATGGCCCAGAGGTTCCCCCTCTGCCCCAGTGTATAGAAAAACCCTGCGAGGAGGTGTCAAGACTGAGCCTTAGGCAACTGTTAGAAATGAACCAAAGCTGGGGAAACAAAGGGCAGCAAGTCAGAACTGAGGATCATGCAGAAACAGAGTCAGGAGAGATCTTTGCTGCCACATACACCCGGGCAACGCCATTACTGGCCCCAACAACATCAAACATACAATCTCAGGACTATTTAATTGCTCATCTTCTAACATTGTGTATGCCATCAAATGCCAACAGTGCCCTTCAGCTCTCTATATTGGACAAACAAGCCAAACCCTACGCCAAAGGATAAATGGACATAAATCTGACATCAGGAATCACAAGACAGAGAAACCAGTAGGAGAACACTTCAATCTCCCAGGACAGTATATACAAGATCTCAAAGTAGCTGTCTTATTGCAAAGGAATTTCGGAAACAGACTGGAAAGAGATGTTGCTGAATTAATAATAATAATAATAATTCTTTTATTTGTACCCCGCCCATCTGGCCGGGTCTCCCCAGCCACTCTGGGCGGCCTCCAACAGGTATAAAATACATTAAAATACATATCACAGGTTAAAAGCTTCCCTAAATAGGGCTGCCTTGAGGTATCTTCTAAATGTCAGATAGTTGTTCATCTCCTTAACCTCCACTGGGAGGGCGTTCCACAGGGCGGGCGCCACTACCGAGAAGGCCCTCTGCCTGGTTCCCTGTAGCTTTGCTTCTCGCAGTGAGGGAACCGCCAGAAGGCCCTCGGCGCTGGATCTCAGTGTCCGGGCTGAACGGTGGGGGTGGAGACGCTCCTTCAGGTATACAGGACCGAGGCCGTTTAGGGCTTTAAAGGTCAGCACCAACACTTTGAATTGTGCTCGGAAACGTACTTTCCGAATTGCAACTTATCATCAAACTTAAAACCATGGAGAGACCTGGTCTGAATAGAGACATTGGATTCTTACGTATCTCATTATACATGATAAAGCTAAATTTAGCCATCTCACCCCTTTCTTTTTCCTGTAAGACCAATTGCAGTCGTTAACAGTTGTCAACAGGCTCACCACAGCTATCAGCCAATCACCCATTCCCACCACCCTTCTGAGTAATACCCCTCCCCACCCTTTCACTATACAGGTATATAAGGGTCTGGTGACTTCTGTTTCAATGTATCTGAAGAAGTGTGCATGCACACAAAAGCTCATACCAATAACAAGCTTAGTTTGTCTCTAAGGTGCTACTGGAAAGAATTTTTTAAATTTTGTTCCAAGCCCCTACAGGAAGCCTTTTACAGCACTTCCTGTCCAAGAGGCCAGCCTGGGTTGGCAGAGCCAGTCCAGAGCCATGTTCCTGCTAGAGACAGGTACCAGGCTGCAGTGCTGATAATTCACAACCCAGAGTGCGCAGTTCTGGCCCTGGAAGCTCCTGACAAGAAAGTCTTCATTATTCTAGTTGTTCAGCTAGGAAACTGAAACTGAGAGATAGTGACTTGCCCAAAGCCATGCAATGAGTCCATGGCAAGTTTCCCACGCAAGACTAGTACTCTTATTTCCTGGACCACTCTGGCTCTCACTGTGAAGTCAGAAATCCTTCTTCCTTGGTGAGTGGCATTGGAGGGGAGGGTAAGTGCCTGTATTGAAAGAACTGCTAATGAGCAGCTTGGCAGGGCTGCAAACAATTTGGCAAAGAAACACTTGCTGAATTGTGAAGGACCCTGCTTGTCTTGATAGCCTACTTGCCTTTTCCAGCATTGTGATTCTCTAAACCGCATCTTGAAGGCTGTAAATTCTTTGTTAGCACCACAAATTGGACTCGCTCATAGAAAAGTCTACTCCCCTGGTATTCTTCTGTCTCTAAGACCAAGGCTTACCATATTTTCGACAGTGCTTTTTCACAGGTTCTGGCTGTTCTTCCCAGGGTACCAAGCAAAGTCACCCCAACCTCTTGTGGCCTAGCAGAATCAGCCATTAGCTGAATCCTCTTTTCACAACCAGATACACAGCAACTGCATCCTGGGAAGAGCACTGAATACCCCTGGGCTCAGGATGCATAAACAAAACGGGCTGCAGTTTACTGAGAATGAAAGATCTAAATCTTGGTAGTCAGGATAACTAGATGTCACAAATGTATACACAGCAAGTAGAATGAATTATGGATACTGGCCGAAGCATTCTTTTCCATTTCCTTCACTTGGCAGAAACTCCAGCATTGGTACAACCATTCACTATTACAGATTGGCCATTTTGACCTTAATGAGATGTGGAACAGGATCTATCTTAACAAAGAGAGGCCTGTCATGCCCAGGCCTCTCTTTGTCATTAACCAAGCCTCAAAGCATAGTACTGTACACAGAATCCTTCTTCTTGAAGGCAACATGTGAGTTTGGATAGCCACCAAGGCAGAAATCAAGGTCTCCAATACACTTTAACAACCAAAATAAGTCTTGAAGCCATTGTCCTACTTTTCAGCGGGGGTGGAGAACCTATGTCATTCCAGATGCTGTTGGATTCCAGCTCTCATTCATGGCCAGTGCAGAGGGATTATGGGAGTCATGGTCCAGTAATGTAAAGGACACAGGAAAGGAGTAATGCGATGCCCTAACAAGGGACAAAAAGAATGAGGAGTTAAAACGACAGCTGGACCAAAGTTTGTCAGACATCTTTCTGAGAAAATGTCTGAGGCTTCCGTTATCCTCACCCACCACAACCAAATAAAAGGCCTCTTATGTAATAGAATATTTCTCTGGATATTCTCTAAAGCTGCCATCCTCCTGTCCTCCCTGCACACACGCACACCAGCCGCAGTTATGCAGAACAGACACATTGTGGAGTATGCAGAATGATGTCCTGGCTGCCAACATACTTGCTCCTGCTGTCACTTTGTGCAGCCTGATGCAAGGACTTGTAAATCAGTTTGTGGAAGACGAGAATCAAAGTTTTGAGAAATAAGGGGTATGTATCTCTTTCTCTAGGCCTCATAAAACTATGCTTGCTTTTCTATTTTAGGGGAACGAAAAAGGAAACTTGTTTGCACCCGAGAATCCGACCAGCTCACGGTATCTGACCAAAGATGTGATCGGATTCCCCAGCCGGATCCAGTAACTGAGTTGTGTAATACAAACTGTGAATTAAGGTATCGGCACCCCTCTCCCCTACCGCTGCCCCAAAGATAGCCTGTACATATGGTGCATCATATATATTAGGCCTTGCCTTCTTTCCTAACATCTGTGTTTTCATGCCGGATTTTTGCTAAAAATTCAAGTGTGCAGTGTTCCTTGGCTTGTGGAGAGTCCGTTTCTGCCGCCCTTGCCTGAGCAGGGATGAGGGAGAAATCCACCCTTCTTGGAACAGTGCGCAAGCTGACACATAACTATCCTTCGAAATTTGCCATTCTCCAGATTTTGCAGTGCAATCCTCCCACACAAAAATGTGTGCGAAAATGCATTTCCTATTGCTGAGAGTTGTCAGGTGGCCTGTTCTCTGAAGGGATAATAAGTGTCCCTATTTTAGACGTGGAGAGCACTTGCTCCCAGGAGTCTGTAGCCCATTGAGACTGGTAGGACGGAAAGCAAGGGAGGCCAACAGTAGGTGGCGCCAGAGCCAATGACAGACAGGGTCAACTAATTATAGTTTTGATCCCATCCTCCGGTGGCAAAAGAGAGACTAAGGAAGAGGAAGCTGACAGCTAGGGTCACCCCCTGGACTGGTTGTAGGTAAGAAGGCAGGCAGGTGTAGACTGGCTGGGGAAAGACTTAAGTTGGTGGAGCAATTGCCCATTCACTCTAATGGACCAACCTCCACTGCGTTTATTCTCTTTCCCCTTCAGAGCATCATAGTCCCATAGAACACAAATGATTCCTCCGGTTTCAGAACACTTAAGTGCCACAAAACAAATGACAACAGTCTTTCTCTGTTTCTCTCCCCTCTCCAATTTTGTTCTCCTTTAGTTCTGCATCCATCTGGCAGCCAGAAGTGCATACACTCGAAAAAATCCCTATTTGTCATGGGACAGTCCCTTTTTTTGGCACTTGTTCTTGGCAGATCACACACACACACACACAAACACACACACACACACACACACACACACACACACACGTTTTGGCTTTGGGGAAGACTTAGGGGGTGCCTTTTAAAGCATTTTGTTAGCATGAACGCATCTGGATTCGCTCCTCTTCCTCGTCATGTGGCTCCCTTCAGAATGGTCCACCCAGATAGGAAATGTTGCTGAATGCGCATCCATTCTAGAACAAGCACAACCAGATCTTTTATGAGATTAAAATTCTGCTATGTATTCTTCGGTGGTTGTTGTTGTTGTTTTAAAGAAACTTGTTATTGCGAGTTTACTAACCTCCTTTAAAAGCCAGTGCAGGACAGCATTGCTACACCTGCTCAGGACACGTGTCTTGGGCAGAGATATCCTTGGTATAGGAAATGGGCAGAACATTATTATTATTATTATTATTATCATTATCATCATCATCATCATCATCATCATTATCATCCTTATTATTACCCTGCCCATCTGGCTGGGTTGCCAGCTTAAGTTAAGTAAGTCACCCCTCTATTCAGGAGCAGTGCTACTGCCGGAGGAGCTGGCCCAATCCTGGCAGAGGTAAAACAAGCCTTTAAAATAGCATTGTGAGATTTACTCTACTCTGGAGTGTTTCATTCCATGCTCTCCTTACACAGTTCCGTCTGCCAGCCACTTACTTGTTAATGCAGTGGACACGAGAGCCTGTTGATGGAAAAAAAGTCTTGTCCATCCAACAGCAGCAGTTACACCAAGTCTGTTCCTTATTTCGTGGAAAGTTCTGTTGTTTAAGGAGCCTCTTCCAGTGAAAAGCAGCCCCACCTTCCTCTGTGTTCTGCACTTGCAGCTGGGGGGGGGGGCGTTAAAATGTTTCCGAATGTGTTGCAGATGGCAGCGTAGAGGCCTGTAATGGCTGCTCCCGTGGTGTGGGAGTGTTCCTTCCGCTGGAGCATTGCATGCCATGCTGTGGTTTTGCCAAGGAGAGGAAGCTAGCGAAAGCTTCCAAACTTCGTGACTGCCACACTTCCAGGGCCATGTCCTGTGGATCCTGGCACTCTTCGTATGCTCTGTAGGCTCCTTCCTGAGGATTGTGAGATTACAGAGGTTGCTCTCTGCATGTGTCCGTAAAACACCAGCTCCTCACTGGAGAGGCTGCAATGTGAAGCAGTTCCATGGTTCAAAGCCTTCTCCCACTGTATCAAACACTTTGTGTTTTTGCTCTGCCCCATTCTTTTGTATTTTTTGTGGTCCTCTACTCAGGCTTAGGGACGCGGGTGGCGCTGTGGGTTAAACCACAGAGCCTAGGGCTTGCCGATCAGAAGGTCAGCGGTTCGAATCCCCGCGACGGGGTGAGCTCCCGTTGCTCGGTCCCTGCTCCTGCCCACCTAGCAGTTCGAGAGCACGTCAAAGTGCAAGTAGATAAATAGGTACCGCTCCGGCGGGAAGGTAAACGGCATTTCCGTGCACTGCTCTGGTTCGCCAGAAGCTGCTTTGTCATGCTGGCCACATGACCTGGAAGTTGTACGTCGGCTCCCTCGGCCAATAAAGCGAGATGAGCGCCGCAACCCCAGAGTCGCCCGCGACTGGACCTAACGGTCAGGGGTCCCTTAACCTTTACCTTTACTCAGGCTTAAAAAGGGACCCCTGACCAGGCTTAAGGACAGGTTAATATGCAGTTGAAGGTAATGGATGAAGGACCCTGTGTGATAGGCAGAGGAGGGATGATCTCCCAGGGTGGGAGGCTGGGAGAAGAAAGGGAAGCTCCCAGGTGAGAGCTGGAAGGGCTCACCTCTCTGTGTGGGACACGTTAAGATTTACCTGCAAAAGAGGACTTTGCATTCTTCCTTTCTTCTGCTACCCTTGCTTTTGTTCAGGTTTTTTTTTTTTTTTAAATTGTAATATGTTATGAAAGGTCTTAATAAAATATTGTTTAAGTAAAAATAAGGGGGAAAAGAGGGAATGTAGCCCTCGATGGGAAAAAATGGCCGCTTGCTCTTGGAGCAGACAATTACCAAGGCCCAAGGTGCGGATCTTTCCCTGCCTGAGGGGCACAAAGCCTTCTGAACAATCTTCAGGGCCCATATGCCAGTGGTGGGCAGAGACTGGCAAAAGTGGGTGGAGCAAGATATGTAAATTTTTCATGATAGACTAGTTTCTATGCACACCCCTCTCTGCGCTCTAATCCAGGCAAACAAGAGGCGTAAAAAGAGCACAAGGGCACATTCTAGTCAGGCAGAAACCCTCCAGGAGGGGATGAGACAAGACTGTCGAAGGCTGTGACTTTGGGAGAGTTCCAACAGCTAGGCAGAGAGGCCTGGAGGGCTGCATTTGGCCCCCAGGTTTGAGATTCCCAACATCTGTCCTAAGCTCAAAACACCTATTATTATTATTATTATTATTATTATTTTAAAAAATCCAAGGTCTAAAGGAAGTTAAGTGAGATTCTATAGGTTAGTGGTAAAAAGCACATGGTTTGCGTGCAGAAGGTTCCAGGCTCAAACTCTGGCATTTCCATTTTGCAAAAAGTTCAGGTAGCAGGTGATATGAAAGGTCTCCACCTAAGTCCCCCGAGAGCCACTGGCAGTCAGAGCAGGCAGTACCAGGCTACATGGACAATCAGTCTGCAGCTTCATAGAGGATTTTTTGATTTTTGAAAATATATTCATGTTTAAGATTGGACTGTAAGTCTTCTTTGGTCGAGGCTCAGTGGGAGAACGTCTGCTTGCATGCAGAAGGACCCAGGTTCAAATCCTGACAGCTCATAGAATCACGGAACTGTAATGTTGGAAAGAACCCTGAGTTTCATCTAGCCCAGCCCTCTGCAGGAATTGAATCTCCAGGTAGGACTGGGCACGTTACGTGTCTGAAACCTTGGAGAGCTGCTGCCAGTCAGTGTTGAGGAAATACTGAGCTGTGTGGACTTGGGTGTAAGACAGCTTCCTATATTTCTCCTTCTCTTCTCTCTTTCAGGCTCATTTGTCGCTGTCTTGTTGGTGTTTTTTCTAACACGGTGCTCTTGGTTGTCCCTAGGTGGCACGTTGCTAGAAAGAGCGAATGCACTGCTCAGTGCGGATTGGGGTACCAGACACTGGAGATATCCTGCACAAAGTACAGCAAGCTGGAAGGGAAAATCGAGAAATTCGATGACCGGTACTGCAGCGGCATCCCCAAGCCAAGCTCTAGAGAAAAATGTTCAGCGGAATGTAACACTGGGGGGTGGCGCTATTCTGCCTGGACAGAAGTAAGTGCTGCCACTTACTGTGGCGCCTTCCGCTGATGCTTCTTTGTGTTGTGTGTCTGTGTGTGTGTGTGTGCGCGCACACACACACACATATATACACATATATGAAAAGGACAGGGCCTTCTCAGTTGTGGTTCCCCGTCTATGGAATGCTCTCTCCAGTACAGTCCGCCTGGTGCCTGAACTGACATCCTTTTTTGGCACCAGGTAAAGACTTACTCCCCACCCCCGGCTTTTGATGAATGGAGATGGTGTTGTTTTGTTGACAGTGTACCGCCAAACATTCTTGTTGCTGCTGGTGTGTGTTTGCATGACTCTGTTAATGACGAAATGTTTTTGACGTGTTGTTAGTCAACAGGAGGCTAGCAAGCCAAATAGCAATAACTGAATATTATAAGTTTGTTAGGTTACATACAGTGTACAGAAGTGTAAGGGGCTCATCGTTTTCACCACGTCTTAGAATGGATAAAACCTTTTGGAGACCAAATTTAAGAACATTCCTCTGGTTGCTTAAAATTAGGGGAGAACTATTCATTATAGATGGGACACGGGTGGCGCTGTGGGTTAAACCACAGAGCCTAGGGCTTGCCGATCAGAAGTTCGGCGATTCGAATCCCTGCGACGGGGTGAGCTCCCGTTGCTCGGTCCCTGCTCCTGCCAACCTAGCAGTTCAAAAGCACGTCAAAGTGCAAGTAGATAAATAGACACCCCTCCGGCGGGAAGGTAAACGGCGTTTCCGTGCGCTGCTCTGGTTCTCCAGAAGCGGCTTTGTCATGCTGGCCACATGACCCGGAAGCTGTATGCCGGCTCGCTCGGCCAGTAAAGCGAGATGAGCACCGCAACCGCAGAGTTGGACACGACTGGACCTTATGGTCAGGGGTCCCTTTACCTATTCATTATAGAAAGGATTTTCTGAAAAGAGATTCCTACCTCGTTTTTCTGAACTACCTCCTGGCACTCCCTGACGAATGGGAGCTCATCCCTCCTGACCTGGGGCAAGCGGGGAGTGGGCCTTTCTGCTGTCTGCTGACTCTGCTTTTCTTCCCTTAAGTGCTCCAAGAGCTGTGGGGGTGGCACAAAGAGGCGCCGAGCTGTCTGCATGAACACCTTCAACGACGTCCTGGAGGACAGTAAATGCAGCCAGCAGGAGAAGGTGACCGTGCAGCGATGCAACGAACTCTCGTGCCCGCAGTGGAAGACCGGCGATTGGTCAGAAGTAAGGAGCTGATTGCGTTAAAGGTGTAAACAGCACGGTAGATTTTGATCACGGGGAAGCCGCGGTGCAGTAATGTCAGAAGGACCCCGAATCCGTTTGCCACCGTCATTAGGAAAAGCTGTTCGTGTTGCCCTTTTCCTTTCCTTCTCAACAAGTCTGAGATTTACTTTGCTCACATCCTCCTCCTTGATTAGTGAGGGATGGTAGTTAAATTGCAATCCTTAATTCCAGGTTGGGAACTGCCTCGCCACCTAGAGAAAATACCTTAGAATCTGAAGCCCAGTGGAAAGCCCGTTGAACCTTTTCCTGAATGGTAGCTGCTGCGTGTGGCAAGCCATTTTGTGTTACATGTTTGCAGGTCCAACTAAAACGTCATATCTTGTGGACCTTTCTGGTTTTCAAGGTTTGTGGGATCAATATTTGCACTCACAGACAAAAAAATAATAATTATCGAGTTGGATTGCAAACTTAACCCTATAGTATACATGTCTTCAGTGAGACTTAGTGCCAGGTAAGTGCTGAGGATTATAGCCTAAATTTGTTGCACTTTAGTCCAGCATTGAGAAACTTCTGGCCCATGGGACTAATTAGGGCTGTGAGACTTCTGAATTTAGTCTGTGGGGCCATTTTGGGCAAACCACTGCCATCAGTTGTGAGACACGAGTTACAGAGACCTGTTATCTCCAATATACCGGTAAGCTCTAAAATCGGAGATAAAAAAAATATCTTATCCATAATCTTGGAGCTAAGCACCATTGTAATAAGATAAGCTTCTATCTGATCTTAATGGTGTCAGACTACAGCACTAAGATCAGAGATCAGCCACTGCCTGTTGTTTGAAAGGCAGCAAGCAGGAGAAAAGGGCAGGTGGCAGGAAAATCCTGTGTCTGCTCGTTGAAGGGCAGCAGAAAAGGGGTTTTCCCTGGTGTTAGAACTGCAGTGCTATATCAGGTTAAATCCAGACCAAGTTAATCAGGCTTTTAACTCAGTGATACAAGTTAGTCGTGATTTCAATGGGACTAAAGCAGGGGGTGAGATCTGCAAGTGGCTCACCTTCCATTTTGACATGTGGGAGAGGCCTTAATCCCATTGAAGTCACAACTAACGGGAATGGTTGTCCGTTTAGGATGAAGGCAGTGCAGTTGTGGGTTTGTGAAGGGAGAGTGCTATCAAGTTCTGGGAATGGCTGTGGAGGACAGAGACACGTCCCATTGCTTTGCTCCGGGAAAAACTGCTCTTTAGTGCACATTCAGAGCAAACAGCAAACAGGCTTTGAGCTTAAAGAGCATGCTTTTCCTGGGAAAGGGACAAGGGGAAACCACTTGGAACCATGCTTTCAAGGCATGGGACAAGTGGAAGTATGGGTGCGTCCTCCCTGTGCTGCAGGTCCATCCATTCTGCAACCCATCCTGCATATTTGGCAGCTCTTCCTTGGTCCCCTAAAGCTGCCTGTGGACAAACGCCAACTCCCTCAGCCCCTGGCTATTAGCAGAGGCCAGAGTTTGCTGTCCTTCAGTTCCAATGTCCCAAGGCAACTGCATAAAAATCTTACCAATCTTACTTAGCTTTTCAGTGATAGTTGCACTGGCTTTGGATGAGCAGCTGCTTATGCATGCCTAAAGCTTGCTGCTTCCTTCTTTTAGTGCTTGGTAACCTGCGGCAAAGGGCACAAACACCGCCAGATCTGGTGCCAGTTTGGAGGAGATCGGTTGAATGACAGGCTTTGCCATCCCGAGAGCAAACCAGTTTCCGTGCAAAGTTGTCAGCAACAGGAGTGTGCCGCATGGCAAGTAGGACCCTGGGGCCAGGTATTTGAAGCCATTCTTCTCATTTTTACTGCTATGCGGCTTTTCATGGACTCCAGCAGATGTTGTTTTGGGGTGGTGTTTTTTTTAAAAAAATGCAGGCTCTTTGTCATGACTTCTGTCCCAGCACCCAAAACAGAGGCTCAAGGCTTCCAGTGGTACAGGTGGAGCCACAGGTGCAGCTGCAGAATGCAACTTTTTGTTACTTGGACAAGTAGCCTATGGCTGAACACAGATATACCGTATTTTTCCATGTATTAGACGAGGTTTTTTGACTTTAAAAAATTGTGTCAAAGAACTGGGGTCATCCAATACATGGGTAGTGGCATTGGGTGGGGGGGGAGAAGCAGCGCGACCACCAGCCAGCCAGTTGGGGGGAGCACAACTTCCTCTGATGCTGCTGTGTGCGGGAAACGATCTAGGGAGTGTTTCCTGCCTGCAGCTGCCGGGGGGGGGGGGAGCTGGCTGGCGGGAGTGCAACTTCCCCCGATGCCGCTGTGTGCAGGAAACACTCCCTAGTCAGTGATGGCTAACCTTGACACTCCGGATGTTTTGGAACTACAGCTCCCATCATCCCTAGCTAACAGGATCAGTGGTCAGGGATGATGGGAGTTGTAGTCCCAAAACATCTGGAGTGTCAAGGTTAGCCATCACTGCGCCTAGATCGTTTCCCCGAGTCCCCATTTTGCCTTCACAATTACCCTAGGTTAAGCAAAGAGCCTGTTGTCTTTGTCCATGGGGTTTTCTTGGCAGGGATACTGGAGTGGCTTGCCAGTTCCTTCTCCAGGTGGATCACGTTTAGTCAAAACTCTCCACTATGACCTGTCCATCTTGGGTGGCCCTGCACAGCATAGCTCATAGCTTCCCTGAGTTATTCAAGCCCCTTCACCACGACAAGGCAGTGATCCATGAAGGCTTGCTCACTGGAAGGACAGATCCTGAAGCTGAGGCGCCAATACTTTGGCCACCTCAGGAGAAGAGAAGACTCCCTAGAAAAGACCCTGATGCTGGGAAAGATGGAGGGCACAAGGAGAAGGGGACGACAGAGGACGAGATGGTTGGACACTAGTGTTCTCGAAGCTACCAACATGAGTCTGACCAAACTGCGGGAGGCAGTGGAATTCAGGAGTGCCTGACGTGCTCTGGTCCATGGGGTCACGAAGAGTCGGACACGACTAAACGACAACAAGCAAAGAGCGAGAGTGAGTGACCCAAGGTCACCCAGCGAGCAGTGATTTGGAGCCACATCTAGCCCGGCATCCAAACTACTACACCACAATTACTCATATTGTAAACCAGAGGGGAGCCAGCCTCATGCCGCTGTTGAAGTGCTGCGCCTTCTCTTTAAATATTTACATCCATTGCCGTCTTATGTTTATCACAGAAATGGAGGCTCTTGGCCTGAGCTCGCTTGCTGATAATAAAGTGTTCTTGGACTTCCAAAGAGCACACGCCTTCTGCTGAATCAGTATGTGGGTATTTTAGACCAGCGTTGTTAGTGCAGACTGGCAGTCCACCACTTAATGTACTCTCAAGGAGAGGCGGTTCCCAGCCTGGATACCAGTTGGCAGGGGTCCATATACATGCAAAGCATATACAGTAGTGGTGGCGGCACAGAGCAGCAGCACTCATTTCCCAGAAGGTGTGCCAGTGCTTCTTTCTGGTGGGAAGAGAGGGGTGAGGTGGCGGGTAGGATGGCATGGTGCAGTTGCATCTGCAGAACCACCGGTGTGCTTGCACCGCACCAACCTCCCTGGAAACCAACACTGAAGCTCCACTCCACCTTGTGAGCCACTGCTGAAAGCAATGCAATGCAGCTGTGATCCTGAAAGCAAGTAATTTAGCTAAGAATAAGCACTGGAAAGGAAAGGCAGGTTTTGATTAATTCTGCTTTAGAGTTGCCTTTAAGGATCCTTTAAAAAAAACAAACCACATGAACACAACTTTTTGTGTTGGCCTTTTCGTTTTTAACAATACATCGTACACGGAATGAGAACTTCCAAGCAATCCGTCGGAGAGACTTCATTTGCCGTCTCCAGTCTCCAGTGCACAACGGCTCTGATCTAATTATACTTTCAAAACAAGTAAATGAATAAACCTGTCCAGACCACACAAACTTCTCTTCAGCCGGTCATGCCTTCCTGTCACGATCGTGTTCTATTAAGGTTGTTGCAGTAGTCAATCAGTAAAGAAATGTGACAGAGATTATGCGAGGCTCGTAATCCACAATATGGTAAATGATTTAAACACTTGCACATGTATATTTGAAGGGAATAAATGAAGCATGGAAGATTCCAACGGAAGCAGTGCATTTTAACCGTTTGACCTAATTTTAAATGGAAGTGTCTGAAGAAGGAGAAAGGGCTCTTTTTTATATTTTAAATCACTCTGGATTTGGTCAAAGAAGTTAGGTGCTTTGAACTTCCTTGCCTCTTTTTAATGCATTTAGAAGTAAGGCAGGTGCATTATGAAGCCTGGGACACAGGGCATATATTTGAACTGGTTTGATATTAATTCCCTCTCTGTGGGAAACTAGAGTTCGGAGAGGCAGGCTAGGGTTCTCTGTGTCCTCACCAAAACTATAGTTCCCATCTTTTGGCAATCAGAAAAGCACGTTCCTCCTGCTATACTGTAGGTGTCTAGTCGGCCGCTGTGAGAACAGGATGCTGGACCAGATTGGCTTTTGGCCTGATTCAGTGGAAGCTGTCTTCTCGCATCCTTAGGCTTGCTTGCAGTACAGCTATCCCCACAGCTTTCTTTCCTTCCCCGCAGTGCACTGCAACATGTGGGCAGGGCTATCAGATGAGAGCGGTGAAATGCGTGGTTGGTGCCTACGTGTCTGTGGTAGATGACAACGAGTGCAATGCTGCTACGAAGCCAACAGATGCACAGGTAAGTGCATTGATGTGGCAGCCACACGAGAATCTCCATTTATATACAGCATATATGTGTGTGTGTGTGTGTGTGTGTGTGTGTGTGTGTGTGTGTGTGTGTATGGGGGAAGGAATGCATGCAGTGTGTTGTCAGTCAAGAAAAGTGGAAGGGCGTGCAGTCACCAGCGTTGCCTCCACTGGGAAGGGGTGAATTAAGCTTGCTGGGAAATGATCGAAACACACGTGGTGTGATGGAGGGGTCATGGAGAAGTATGGTCCATGGTGGCATGCTCTCACAAGCATTCGCTCCCAATGAAAAATGAGCGTGTTAGGGGCAAGGATTTCAGCTTAGCCTAATAATAATAATAATATTTATTCATTCATTCATTCATTCATTCATTCCCAGCCACTCTGGGCAGCTTCCAACAAAATATTAAAAATACAATAAAACATCAGACATTAAAAACTTCCCTAAACAGGGTTGCCTTCAGATGTCTTCTAAAAGTCAGATAGTTGTTTATTTCCTTGACATCTGATGGGAGGGCGTTCCACAGGGCGGGTGCCACTACCGAGAAGGCCCTCTGCCTGGTTCCCTGTAACCTCACTTCTCACAGGGAGGGAACCGCCAGAAGGCCCTCGGAGCTGGACCTCAGTGTCCGGGTTGAACAATGGGGGTGGAGACGCTCCTTCAAGTATACTGGGCAGAGGCCGTTTAGGGCTTTAAAGGTCAGCACCAACACTTTGAATTGTGCTCAGAAATGTACTGGGAGCCAATGTAGGTCTTTCAAGACCGGTGTTATGTGGTCTCGGCGGCCGCTCCCAGTCACCGGTCTAGCCTCCTTTCTGGTATGCTATCTTTTCACCTGGAGGGTGGGTTTTTGAATGTGTAGGGGGTCCTTTGCTTGCAGAAGGAACTGTCAAATCTGTACAGTCCAATCATACAGTATTCCTGCAGATTATTATTATTATTGGTAGTAGTAGTACTCTGCCTATCTGACCAGGTTGCCCCAGCTTCTCTGGGCAGAATTGTTCTTTAGTTTCTTCATCTCACTCCCTCGCTGCTCCCCTTCCTCGCAGGATGCCTTTGCCAATTTCTCTTCCTCAGTACCTCCAGGTTCCCTGCTCAAGAACTGCATTTTAACCAAACCTCAGCTGCTCTCTAAAGCAGGAGTGGAGAGCAGGGATGTTCTTGCACTGCAACTCACATCACACCTGACATTCTGGCTGAAACCGATAGAAGCTGGAGTCCGATATTTTCCGGGGGGGGGGGGGCACAGATTTCCTATTCCTCATCTAAAACTTTCCTCTCTGATTACAGGTAGATAGCTGTGTTGGTCTGTCATAGTCAAAACAAAATAAAAAAATTCTCCTTCCAGTAGCACCTTAGAGACCAACTAAGTTTGTTCTTGGTATGAGCTTTCGTATAGGTATTACCCATTCCCACCACCCTTCTGAGTAATACCCCTCCCCACCCTCTCACTATATATAAGGGTCTGGTGACTTCTGTTTCAGTGTATCTGAAGAAGTGTGTATGTACACGAAAGCTCATACCAAGAACAAATTTAGTTGGTCTCTAAGGTGCTACTGGAAGGAGAATTTTTTTATTTTATTTTTCCTCTCTGAGGCCTTCTATTTATTTGCCAGCACTGAATCTGTCAGGTTCAGAGCATCGTGCCAGGAACCAGCCTTTTTCTCCACCACCCCCTACCCCGGGGTCATGGGCCCCACTCCTTTTCTGGCGTGGCCACAAGGAGGAGCTCAGAAGCATCTTGTCATTTGAACTTGTCAAAGCGTGGTCAATCTGATTTCTTCGAAAAAAGTCCTCTTCGAAGCGGTAAAAAGCAGCAGCAACAACAAACATGCTTTACAAAGCTGGATTTGTTTTTAACAAACCATCGTTAAGATTAGCCACAATCCGCGGTTTAGATGTAATACTAACATGTGTTTAATTGACGTTGGAAGCGATAGATTCTGACCTCCTCGTGAGCACACTGGCAGAGAGGAGGGGGAAGCACGTGACCTTGAAGGGAGAGGAGGGACATTCCCTTCACATTAAATCGTGGTTTATTGTGACGTCCAAATAGTCCCCGCTAATTCTAGTCTTCTCTTCAGATTGATTTTGGGCCTCATCCCAGTGGCACGGGTTGTAAGCCCTTTGTGATTTATACAGGACATGGTACAATTTGGCGCTATATAAGTGATTAATAGTAATGATGGGCGCTTCTGTAAATTAGCATGCTGGCATTTTGTTGGTTGGGAGGGAATGCAGCTAGAGCAAAATAATTGAGGTGGCAGCCTTCAGGCATGTATATTCTCAGCTTGGCAGATGCCCCGGGGGGCATCCGCCTTTAGGGTAATTTGTATCAAACAAAAGATGCGATGACAAATGTAATGGGGAGTGTTTCTCCCCCCACCCCCCGCTTCCATCACTGCATCGCTATAACCATCTAACCTACACTGAAATCCCTGTGAATTGCTGATAGCTTGCTTTTTTTCCTGTTCTCGTCTGTAAAATAGGACTGTGAAACAGCACCATGCCGTCTCCGCCCAGGAAGCCCGGAAACGAAGCAAAACAGCCACAGAACCCAGTGGAGATTCGGATCCTGGACTCCCGTACGTTAAACTGGTCAGCTTAGATTACAAGGAGATCCCTTGATAACCCCCCCAGTCCTGCGACTCCGGGGGCCTTGTTTCTTCCCCTTGTCAAAAAGGGTCAGCTGCTCCCCCCCCTCAAACCCCCATTGTCCATCTTCCCTAGTGCTCGACTACATGCGGGAAAGGCACCAGGATGAGATACGTCAGCTGCCGCGACGATCAAGGCTCTGTGGCTGACGAGGCCGCCTGCTTTCACCTCCCAAGGCCATCGGCAACAGAAGCCTGCACTGTGACACCATGTGGACAGTGGAAGGCCATGGAGTGGAGCCAAGTAAGCAGCTTCCTCTTGTTGAGGGGTAGTCTCTCCCAGACGCCTGTTGCTTATTCAACATTTGCCGTTGACCGGGCCTTTTAAAGATAACGCTTGGTGTAGTGGTTAAGAGCGGTGGACTCCTAATCTGGTGAACCAGGTTCGCGTCTCCGCTCCTCCACATGCAGCTGCTGGGTGACCTTGGGCTAGTCACACTTCTCTGAAGTCTCTCAGCCCCACTCACCTCACAGAGTGTTTGTTGTGGGGGAGGAAGGGAAAGGAGAATGTTAGCCGCTTTGAGACTCCTTCAGGTAGTGATAAAGCGGGATATCAAATCCAAACTCCTCTTCAAATGGAGGCAGCAAAATTTCCCCTAATCGGGAACCAGTAGATGTAGTTGTTGGAGCAGAAGTGATAATAGTGTGTTTCTGCCCCGGTAGTGGCGGCAGCAGCAGCAGAGCTTTTCTTTGAGCAGCAAGCTGGGGACTAAGAGGATCAGTTTATACCAGCTGACACAAGTTAAGGAAGGGGCTGAAGCACTGTGCATCCACAAAGTCGCGAGTTCAGCCCCTGCCATCTCCAGCTAAATGAATCACCTCTGCCTGAAATCTTGGAACGTGGGAGTGAGCAGTGGGGAGGGACTCCTCCGCCATAGACCCAGCCTCCTGGCAGTAGCATTGCTGCTACACGGCCAGGATGGTGAGGGGACCAGGACCAGCGGCAGGAGCACAGCATTGCCTCCACCAAACCACCCCAACTGTGCCCCCCCCCGCACCATCCTGCACTCTCACAGCAGTGACACTGCTTCCTGGGGGGCAAGTCTGCCGTCCCGTCCCTCCCCTCTGGTTGTTCCTGCTTGAGAACTAGATGAGCGAATGGGATCAGGCAGCTTCCCATATTCCTAATCAGGTGAAATCAACAACCACATGGGATTCGCGTACATAAAAAAAAATCGTGCATGCACACGAAAGCTCATACCAAGAACAAACTTAGTTGGTCTCTTAAGGTGCTGCTGGAAGGAATTTTTTTATTTTGTTTCGACTACGGCAGAGCAACACCGCTACCTACCTGAAAATAAAAAAAAACAGTTTTACGTAAATCTGTTTCGTTCTGCGATTCATAAAACTTGTGCCTCGTTGCCAAGGGCGTTGATCTCCCCGTTTTCTCCTCTTATCGGCGCAGTGCTCTGTAACCTGTGGGCAAGGCAAGGTGACCCGGCAAGTCGTCTGCATCGATTACAGCGACCAGATGGTGGACAGGAGTGAGTGCGATGCTGAGGACGTCCCTGCAACGGAGCAAGATTGCTCCATGCCTTCGTGTCAGCAGATCAGCCCTGAGAACAACAGGCCAATCCCTTCCTTCCCTTACCCTGACTATCGCCAAAAGAACAGCCAGGGTGGAAACGTGAACCGAAACCAAGGCCGTGGGCATGTGCACGGAGGCAACCAGTGGAGAACTGGCCCGTGGGGAGCGGTGAGTAGCTGGTGGAGATACTCTTGATCTGTTGTCCACCCCCAAGGGTTGTATCTGATGTTAGTCCCCGTCAGAGTAGACCCACTGAAGTTAATGGGCAGGACTAAGATAAGATAATAAGATAAGATAATTTATTTATTGTCATTGCACAAGTACAAGCACAACGCTATACAAGTGCAACGAAATTGCATGCCATCCCGTAAAAACCAGAAAGAAAAAGAGAAAAAATCAGCACAAAACACACACACACACACACACACACACACACACACACACACACACACACCCATCACAGCTCTCCAAGGTCATATTATCTGGTTACAGCATTTAAGATGGTTATAGCTCTTGGGTACTAACTTAGGTTCATTAATTCTATTCTAGAACTAGGATGGATACAACCCCAAGACTCCATCAAGGCATTTTACTATACAGTGGACGCTCGGGTTGCGAACGTGATCCGTGCGGGAGGCATGTTCGCAACCCTCAGCATTTGCAACCTGCAGCACCGCGTCTGCGCACGCGCGGGTCACGAACCGATGCTTTTGCACATCCGCAAAGCGCGATTTAGTGCTTCTGCGCATGCACGAGCGCCGAAACCCGGAAGTAACCTGTTCCGGTACTTCCAGGTTCAGCGCGGTGCGCAACCCGAAAATATGCAACTTGAAGTGGCTGTAACCCGAGGTATGACTGTATATAAATATTATCAACGAGGATGGAAAGAGTTGAAGGGGCCTAATTACACAATCACTAGGATTAGAGGGGCAGGGAATAATAACCATGGGGTGGTGGTGATAGAAACCTATCATCTGCCCTCCCAATGTTGAGAAGCCCTGTTCCGGCACTGTCCTAATTTTTTAGGCTTTGCAAAGTTGCCAAGATTGTCCTTGTCATTACAGGGACTAGCAACTTGCCTATTAAAAAAAGAAAAGAAAGAAATTCTGGTGTGTCTACATTCTGTGTCTGTTCTCAGACAAAAGGCACTGATTTAAATGCAATGGCAATGTGTTTCGTCTCTGAAATCTCCCACTGGACTTCCCCTTGTTAGTAACTACATTGATAAAAGTGGACAGGATACTCTCTGCCTAAAACGCCTTTGATGTCAAAGAGAAAAATTTTAGCGGCTGTGCTAATGCTATCTCAAACTGAATTTTTAATGCCAAGAGTCTGGTCTTACAGTTTTAAGGAACGGCACCGGTGCTCCATCAAGAAGACCACTTTTCGATTATGGCTGCAGGTCTCATAGCCATTGGGCCTCCTCACTTTACTAGGCTATATCGCTTAAGTTAGTTGTGGGCTAAGCTCGGTGGAGCCTCCTCAGTCATAGGAAACCATGTTTTGTAGTGTTCCAGTACGTGCGCTGGTGGATTCCAACGGCGGGTTGTCGTGTGCCAGGATGAAAATGGATACACTGCCAGTAATTGTGATGTAAGAATGAAACCAGATGAGCAAAGATCATGTGAATCGGGGCCCTGCCCACAATGGGCCTATGGCAGCTGGGGTGAGGTGAGCAAATGCTACTTCGTTTGGGGTTGTTGTTGCTTTTTTTCTTTTTTTTTAACTAACCCAAGGCAAAGCATTCTTAACTGTAGATTTTAAATATGCGGCTGTATTTGAATTTCCTTGAAACTTTTTTTAAAAAAATCAACCAAATAATAATAATAATAATTTATTATTTATACCCCGCCCATCTGGCTGGGTTTCCCCAGCCACTCTGGGCGGCTTTCAACAGAACATTAAAATATAATAATCTATTAAACATTAAAAGCCTCCCTAAACAGGGCTGCCTTCAGATGTCTTGTAAAGGTCTGGTAGTTGTTGTTCTCTTTGACATCTGAAGGGAGGGCGTTCCACAGGGCCAATCATAAGCCAATAGGTTTCGACAGAAGATCAGTTATCCAGATGTTCTAATTATCCTGCTTGTTTACCTTTCCTCATTGGAAATGATAACACTTATTTATCCAGTTACAGGTAGGTAGCCATGTTGGTCTGTTACTTACCCTATATACTCGAGTATAAGCCTAGTTTTTCAGCACATTTTTTGTGCTGAAAAAGCCGCCCTCGGCTTATACTCGAGTGAGGCAGGCAGTGGCTCCTATGGAGCTTTCCCAGGTTTTTTGTGGTGAAATTGGGTGCCTCGGCTTATATTCGGGTCAACTTATACTCGAGTATATACGGTATTTATCCAGTAGTGCTGAAAGGACTCTTGAGACATAGTTTAGACTTACTGTTGTTCATCTGGATAAACTATGGTTATTAGACCAGGAGCAAACCATGTTTCTGCGGGCTTCCTCCTAGCCGTATGTCCTCTTACCTCTTGTGCGCCATAATTCAAGGTTTCCAAGATTTTGCTAAAGCTACCATTTCACATTGCATCCAAATTGGGAAACTGGTTTAATCTCTGTTTACTGTTCACAGGAAGTAAAATCAAAATCCCAGTCCTATGGCCTGGTTTGCAAATGGATATTAAACCACAGTTTCCCCATTAGGCTATAAGAGGAAACTGTGGTTTAATAAACCATAAGCCCTAGATTTG
The DNA here is from genome assembly GCA_034642065.1 of Darevskia nairensis. NCBI lineage: Eukaryota > Metazoa > Chordata > Lepidosauria > Squamata > Lacertidae > Darevskia > Darevskia nairensis. The sequence goes on along the minus strand of JAWWNI010000577.1, from coordinate 82,264 downwards.
GGTATGCAAAGAGCAGGGAGTCTGGTACATGTGGAGTCTGGTTTTCAGTCTAATCAGCAGTTCATAAGACCAAGACATTACGCCTGAATCAGTCCTAAAACTAAGAAGTGTAGATAGATAAAACCAGATTTTAGCAACCTTTGTGGTTTCCATTGGGATGGTTCTCCAACATTGGGGAAGGGTCCCAGAAACTATGCAGATGTCTTATAATTCCCTGCTCTGCTTTCCCACCCACAAAAAGACCTAATCTGGAACCTGCTCCCCAGTTTATTTTGAAATAAATAGCAAAGGTGTCATTCACTTCACTCATGAGAGCAAATTTAGATGCTTTCTCTTTCCCAGATTGTACAGTTGTGGGAGTCCCTCACTCATCCATAGTCCCAGTGGGGAAGTAAAGGCATGTGGAAAGTAGCAATACATTGAAGTCAGATCAGGACGCTCTCAAACGCATCTTTACATACAGATCTGACTCCCTTCATTTTTGCTTAATGAAGAAGAATCATAGCTCAATGGTAGGGCATCTGCTTTGCATGCAGAAAGTCCCAGGTTCAGTCCCCAGCATCTTCAGGTAGGGCTGGAAAAGAGTCCCCTGCCTGAGACCCTGGAGAGTCACTGCCAGGTACTTTAGACCAGGGTTTCCCAAACGTGAGTCTCCAGCTGTTTTTGGACTACAATTCCCATCGTCCCTGACCACTGGTCTTGCCAGCTAGGGATGATGGGAGTTGTAGTCTACAACTGGACTGGAGACAATACTGAGCTAGATGGACCAATGGGTCCAGCTTGGTATAAGGCATATGTTTGCATTCTCCCCCCCCCCCCCCCCCAGAATCTAGAGTTTTGAGTCACTGGGAGCCAGTGTGGTGTAGTGGTTGAGAGCAGTAGACTCGTAATCTGGGGAACCGGGTTCGCGTCTCCGCTCCTCCACATGCAGCTGCTGGGTGACCTTGGGCTAGTCACACTTCTCTGAAGTCTCTCAGCCCCACTCACCTCACAGAGTGTTTGTTGTGGAGGAGGAAGGGAAAGGAGAAGGTTAGCCGCTTTGAGACTCCTTCGGGTAGTGATAAAGCGGGGTATCAAATCCAAACTCTTCTTCTCTCACATCAGAAGGAAAGCAACATCTAAATTGGCTGTGAGCCAGATTAAAGAGGACAAAAGTAGCAATCATGAAGTATAAATGAACCTAGCCGTTGCTAATGTGATCTCCACCTACTGCCTTCCTTCCCCCCCAGTGTACAAAGCCATGCGGTGGAGGAACCAGAACCAGACTGGTTGTGTGCCAGCATCCCAATGGGGAGAGATTTACTGATCTGAGCTGCGAAATCCTTGACAAGCCACCAGACCGTGAGCAGTGCAGTATGCAGGACTGCCTTCGAGATACCGCCTGGAATACTGGTCCTTGGAGCTCGGTACGGCCATAACATACTTCTGTTGTTGTTGTTGCTTTTTGTTTAGTCATTTTTACAGATATTTCATAGGAACGGAATGAGTGTCCTTAATGTCAAGGTGCTAATATTTGGTGCATGTGCACGTGTTTTGTAAAAAAAGGAAACTGCACTTAAAGGTGTTTAAAAAAACAAAAACAAAATGATGCATTCCAAATAAGTAGGCATTCAGGAAGGGCATCAGCTAGGAAATCTGTTCGTTTTAAAAGGCACTTTCTGCTTGTTAATGAAGTTTGTACATTTTATTAGCCCATGACAAGTGCTGCACGATACTGATCTTCACTATGAAGGAAACCCATTGCAAGCAAATGAGAGTCGTCAAAGTATTCGATTTTTTCCAAAACCTTTCCTTCTGTCTTCGTAGATCTGTTTTAAGCTCCTGTTTTAACACTTAACAAGCCACCTTCAAAGCTACTATAGTTACGGGATAATTCCAGTGCTAAGCTGCTGTCATCCATGTAGCTCTTTCTGTATATTTAGAACTGTATAGTACTGTACAAACTTACTTGTTCGGATGAAGGAACATCCTTTTTAGCGACGACAACAACAACAACAACAACAAAAACACAACCCACAACAATAAGTAAGAGTGGCACAGAAAGATGCTGCCTTTGGGCTCCATCAAAGGATAGCTAATATTTTTAATAGCAACATATTGCATAATTGTGTATCTGGGTCTCTGTGTTGTATGTCAGTGATGAAGACCAAAGGGGGATGCTTTTAGCACTGGCTTCTTGCCTTTCAGAGTAACCTTACAGCAGCAGATGGTTTTGATTTAAAAGTTCTGTGTTACTTATCCCAAGGCCTTTTGATTGGATGGCATAAACATATTCATAAGCTCATTGCGCAATGCTTCTTAACCTCCAGCAGAAAGATGGGGGGGGAGGGGGAAACCCCAGACATTAACCATCCCTAAGAGATTTCCAAGTACCTAAATTCCTTCCTAGTCACAAAGCCACAAGCGGGTAACAAAATAGAGATCTGGAGCATTTTTGTTTCCATAGGTCAGTGTTGCCATGTTGGTGTGAGAAGCTACATGAACACAATCTGTTGCCAGGATGGGGGAACCCGTGGCCATCAATATGTTATTGGACTACAGTTCCCATCATCCCTGATGATCAGCTGTGCTCATGGAAGTTGGAGTCCAGCAGCGATTTTGAGAGCCACAGGTTCCCCACCCCTGATCTTCAGAAATTCAGGTATGCCTGAGAACAGTTGCTCACTTTACAATTCCTCACGTACACCACTGTCCGATGAATCAAACACGTAGCATCCATCTTGGATCCACAGATTAGAAACTCATGCTCAAAAGGATCACTTCTCCTTAAGTTTCCCCATCTACTCCTCATTGCTGCTGCCTATCCACTTGCCTTGTCCCTCTGAACGCTGCCATAAAATGGTTGCACAGATTTTTAAATTTTTTTTTAGGTACATTTCCCAGGCCCAGTGTGGAGAGGAGAGGGAAGGGGAAGATAGACCTTCATTACAGCTGCCCTTGTCTCACAGGTTCCACCAAAGGAGTTAGGCAGTCTTTTGTTTCCTCCTTCTTCCACAATGAACTTCCCCACAACAGAGATTCTGCTTGTTCACAAGCATCCCATGGGTGCTGATTCTCAAAAATCCACTGCAGCTTGGAAAGTAGGCATGGGTGAAGAGCAGAATGTGAATTGACAGAAGCAACTCATCCCACCTTCTCCTGGGCTCTTGAAGCCCGTGTAAGTTAATTCCCTGCCTCCAGCCATGTGAGTTTAAGACGGTGGAAAATATTGGCTGGATAGGAAACCATAAGTGTGCCCGTTTCAAAGTCTCATGCAAATCAGCCTCCAAATATCATTATTGTGAATGTAATTTGAAGGGTTTTGTGTTTTTTTAAGTCCTAATCTGACTCTAAAGCACTTTATATAAAAGAAGCTCCTTTTCATCCAATATATGAACTTCCAAAACAGGCATGGCTGCCATAGTCTTATTGCTGGAATAGTCCTTCCTTTGTTCCGTCCTTCGCTGCTGTTTCTGTGGAGAGTTCTGTGACCATTTTTCACTTTCATACCTCAGCAAACGATGTCAGTAGCCGCACATTTGCTCAAGTTGTATGTGTATGGTGCTTTTTTTAATCATTACAAGGGACAGTGCTATAAAACACTTTCACCCAAGGTGCTGCTGTAGCCCTTTCTACGTTGAGGGGGCAGAGTTGGTGCTAAATGCAAGGGTGCTCTGTGTGGCTAGGCATCTGCATGCCTTGGACTTTCTCCCCAAACCAGGGGGGGCGGGGCCAACATGACGGTCCTCCAGATGTTGACTGCATTTCCCGTCGTGCCTCTCTTCATTGACCATGCTGGCCCAGGGCTGATGGGAGTTGTAGTCCACAGCTTCTGGAGGCACAGTGTGGGCTACTCTAGCCCAAAACTATGTACCAAAGACTGCTGTTGACACTGGATCACACTTGCTTTAAACATTAAAACAAAACAAGGGTATGACATTGAGACTGTCTGGTGTATGATTCATATGCATTTTGGCAATTTCCTCCTTCAGCAGCAGTCCCTGCAGAAACTTCTAGATCCATTCCACCGGAGTTCTTTCTCACCATAGTAAGACTTCCCTTTGAATTTATAATACAGGGTTCAGTCAACCTCCTTCACTGGCGGTGTTTTAGCAGAGGTTGGAGGGCCATCTGTCAAGGATGAGTTAGTTGAGGCTCCTGCATTGCAGGGGTTGGGCTAGATGACCCTTTGGGGTCTCTTCCAGCTCTACAGTTCTGTGATTCTCTGATTCCTTAATTAGGCAGGCCACAGTTCCCATTATGTTGTTTTAAAAAGAATCAGGGAAGCACTTCCAAAAGTAAGCATACTTATATATCTCTCTGTGTGTGCTTGTGTGTATAGGATAAACCCAAATGATATTTGCATCATTTTTTTATATATAAACAGCCCTGAGAACTAGACATCTAAACATCTAAATTGTTAGTGCAAAGTGTAGCTAAATGTAGTGCTGCAGTTTTTTAAAAAAAACAACAGCAACACAAATGTCTGCTAGCATGCCATAAAAATGTAATCTACGTAGTTTATAAGGTCTCATGAAATGGACAAGACTCTGTGGTGCAGAAGTAACATGTGCCCTAAGTTGCATATCTGTGTCCTCTTGCTCGATCTTGCCACACACACACACACACACACACACACACACACATAGCACAATACAACTGCGATCTCTTGGCCCATTCTCTTCTGCTGCCCACTCACCATTCAAGATCCGAAGGTGAAAGGGCAGGTAGTATCAGAACTGAACTAAGTTCTGCTCAATGCCAAAGTAGTTCCAGTTACAGGTAGGTAGCCGTGTTGGTCTGTCATAGTCAAAACAAAATAAAAAAATTCCTTCCAGTAGCACCTTAGAGTCCAACTAAGTTTGTTCTTGGTATGAGCTTTCGTGTGCATGCACACTTGGTATCTGAAGAAGTGTGCATGCACACGAAAGCTCAAACCAAGAACAAACTTACCGTGTTTCCCCTATTTTAAGACACTGTCTTATATTTTTTTTCTCAAAAAAACACAGGGTGGCTTATTTTCAGGGGATGTCTTGGCTCCCTGAGCGCCAGGAACAGGAAGGAGGGGCTTAGGAGGTGACGGGGACAATGGCAGCACTATGGCTTATTTTTTGGGTATGGCTTATTTTTTGCAAATGTGATAAAAACCTGCCATGGCTTACTTTATGACTATGTCTTAAAAAAGGGGAAACAGGGTAGTTGGTCTCTAAGGTGCTACTGGAAAGTAGTTCCAGGTTGAGATCTTCCCCCCACTCTTTTGAAATGATGCATGGAACAGTAAACTGTCCTCCTGTTCTTAACACAAGTGGTCTTTGGCTCTTCAGTGGGGAGTCTTGTGATCCGAGTATTCATAGTTCCTTATTAAATTCCAGCCATCCGTCCACATGAAAAATCCCCCAGAGAAAAAGTCTGCAGGGCTGAGCCACTTTATTTGCATATCTTGATTTATTTTTTTTTAAAGAGAGAGAGTGAAAAAAGTACATAAATTTCACACAAACTTACCGGTACTTTAAGCTGCTTACAGTTTAGATGGCCGATGATAAACACTGATAAAGGAGCTTAAACTAAGATTTCTCGCTTCACCTGAAAAATTCAACCAATTATGTTTGTCTACCTCGTTTTGAGACCATGTGCTACTGCTGTAGGTAGTAGAGGACAAAAAGAAGTTGTCTTTTTGTTTCATGTTGCCACACACTTTCTCCTGGCTCTGACAATTATCACCACCTTTCTGCTGTAAATGTTTCTACTTCGTCTGTCCCAGATGGAGTGTTGCTTCCATGTTTTTGGACATTTTTGAAACAAGAGTATAGTATTGACTGAAGCTTTTTTTCCTTCAGCAGAATGGATCTCTTTATGTATTTATGTTAATGAAGTGTATTTATTTTTCCAACTATTGTTATTTAATTTTATAAAAAATGTCGCATTGCATTTACAATGTTTGAATGCTGGGCAAAGGAGACAGAGAAATTAAAAGTAGAATGTAATCATCAATACGTTTCGCAGAATGATTTCTTGGCTTTGATGATCATAGAGTCATGAGGCGTATTTATTTTCTGAACACAAGATCGATAGGCTCTGCTTTAGGTCTGCTGCAGCAGAACTGATCCGTCATATAATGAAGTAATATAAACATGACTTTGCATGCAAAGGCTAAGTGTTCAAAAGACCACTATACTGCATAGCCTCATGGCAGGTGCATTCAAGTTGACAGAATGCAGAGCTAGTGTGGTGCCATGGTTAAGAAACTGAGGGCCGGATTCAGCTAAGTACGTGCCAGTGGGAGCCCACACAACAAGTCCCGTTGCACAATGGGACTTCCTCCTCTCTTCCTTCCCTCTCGCTCCCCCACAATCCGCTCTGGGAGTTTGGAGGAGCCCCTAGAACCTGGCGTGAGGGGAGGATAGTGGAGAGCATCTGAAATGTTTGTGCTGGCAGAACAATCAGATTATCATTTTATTTTATTATTATTTATTGAATTTATACTATACCGCCCTATACCCGGAGGGAGGTACAACGTTTAATTTCTCTCCAAACTTTGGGCTTCAGATTCTGTCCCTTCGATGAATGCACTTACACAAACCACTGTCTCTCCTCCATTTGTGGTAATAGTACTGACCCCCCACTGGGTTGTTGCGCCGACATACGTGCTAATGTGAAAGGCTGTGAACACTCAAAAATGGCGGCACAAGTCGCGTCCGTGTGCCCCACCCCAAACCTCTCCATCCATTTTGGCATTGAACAGGAAGGTCGGAAGAGGGCGTTCAGCCGGGCGTGCTTAGAAGCTTTCCTCCAATTGCCAAGAGAATCTTGTGTTATCAGGCTTATATTTGTGTTCAGCTGAATGTGCATAGAGATCTCCTTCCAGGTGACTGGAGAAAAGCTCGTAGTTGGCGTTTGGGGGCATCTTCATGCCCTCTATTCATGTAGGCATTCCCATAACACTCGGAAAAGACTATGTTTGTGTTAGAAGTATTATCAGTTCATTCCAGCCAACAGAAATCGTTTGCATAGGAATGTTCACACAATCCGCTTTGATCCAAATACAAAATGTTTCTGGCCTGGTTTTTTTGGCAAGTGCTTTAGCAGCCAGGGTAGACCTTTTGAGACCCAATAAGTTGAACATAGGCTATGGGCTGTGTATCGTGGCCCATTTGCGGGTATGAACACCGCCTGGTTTTGCCGGCTATGATTAACACAGGAGCTGCCGCAGGAGGACAGACCCCCCAGGCCATTTCTGGCAGGCTGTGTGCAGCTTGATGGGTCACAAATTGTGAATGCCCGAGATCACAGCTTGAGTAGAGGCACTTATACTAGCACTTGTACAGTCGTACCTCGGCTCCCGAATGCCTTGGGAATTGAACATTCCGCCTCCCAAACGATTGAAAACCGGAAGTGAGTGTTCCGGTTTTCAAACGTTCTTTTGGAAGCCAAATGTCCGACGGGGCTTCTGCGGCTTCCGATTGGCTGCCGCAGGAGCTTCCTGCAGCCAATCAGAAGCCGCACTTTGGAAATCGAACGTTTCAGAAGTCGAACGGACTTCCGGAACAGATTCTGTTTGACTTCCGAGGTACGACTGTATTGTTGATTTTTATTCCTTTCCAAGGAAGTGAGAAATAGTAACCTGGAGATCCACTGTTGGAGCCAGTAACGCTACTGAATACCAGTTGCTGGAAACCACAGGAGTGTAGAGTGCTTGAGGGCTTCCTTCCAGAGGGATTCCCACAGGTGTCTGGGATTGCCACTGAGAACAGGATGTTGGACTGGATGGACCCCTGGCCTGATCCAGCAGGCTCTTCTTATGTTCTTAGATGTTGTCTATTGCTCCATCTTCGTGTCTGTGCTTATAGGATATAGGATGAGCAAGTTCCCACCAGCCCCATATATTTGTATCTGTTTTAACTGATCCATGGAACAGAGTATAGATCTGATCTTTGAGCAGCATTGCCAGTGAATATCTTGCAAATAACCAAACATACCTTCCTACATAAATTGATGGGACTGGGGCGAGGTTTCAATTTGATTATGGTGTTTATTATGTTGGGTTTGGGGGTTTTTTGCTTCCCTGTTATCTCTCCTGTGGGATATGAGTCGAAAGCACAGAGACTGTTGTGTCAGACATGGTAAGATTTGAAGGATGCCACAGCAGCCATACAGAGATGAAGCAAATATGCTTCATAGTTCTGTTTGGGTGACTTAAAATAAGGTGTCGCTGGTAGAACTTAATCTGTAATAGACGGAGGCAATTTCTTCTCCAGCGTGTTGCTCATAAATTTGTCAATGCTGGCTGAAGACCCAGAGGGCACACCTTAAGTGGCAGGTAATTGACATACACTGCATGTCATTCACAGTAGCTTGGCAGGAACCAAACTTCAACTGAGAGATAAACCGAACTGACTGAATCATGTTCTCACTTGGAAAATTGTTAACTTGAGTCAGCTCTTGGTATACTGAACATCCTTATCAGGAAGTGACTTCCTTTAAAAGCTGTTGTACTTCCTGCCAGTTAAACCATGTTTAGCATTGACTCTTAAATCGACAGTGCTGACCATATTCACTTGGTAATGTTCAACCAAATCAGTGGGAATTAGAGACACTTTGTACTGGAGATTAAAAGGACTAAAGACAGAAATGGGGGGGAAACCGGGATTTTCCCTGGGTCATCCTTCCACCCCCGTTTTTTATATCTCTATTCGTACATGACCATTGTTGATCAGTTTACATGGCCAGGTCCCATCTGCCCCAGAAAGCAGCAGGGACCAAATGTCATGAGCAAAAGCTCTTAGTTATTTACCACAATGCTGCCTCCTGAGGAACTGAAAAGTACCAACATTATCAAACCATTCCACATCATTCCCTTACACAAACATTACCAGGCATCTGTAGGGCCTGATCACATGGAAGCAGTGACAAAGCTATATTTAGTAGTTATTGTTATTCTTATTTTGATGAAATTACTCCATCGGGCATGCCTGATTCGTTTAGAACAATATGCCTCCTATACAATATGTGTTCATGCGCATAGCACTGAGTGTCACAGCTGCTTTCCGCATGCTAAATTGAACTTGTGTTTCAGCCCTTACTTCCTGTATGCTTAGGATTATAGTCTTAACACTCAGCCAGAAAAGACAGGATGGAATTAGTTTTATTTACTTGCTTCTTTGTTAGGAAGAACGTAGGAAGCGGTCTTAGGCCCTTTAAGACCATTGGTCCTTCTAAATCATTACTGTCCACATCGGTTAGCAGCATCTCTCACATGCAACTCTTTCCTAACTCTGCCTGGAGATGCTAACTTGGGACTTTCGCTCCTGCAGAAAACTGCTCTGTAGTTAAGCTGTGGTTCTCATTCGGCCTCATTACACCCAAGATGCAATGGCTGTTAGCACAGTGTTGTTGCTTTTTCCTGTTCTAGTGAGCAAAGCACTGCCGTCTGCTTTTCTTTTGCTACATTCTTTTGCTGAGTATCTTAAGTTATTCCGCAGTCCGGTTTTTATCTCCAAAAATGCATCCAAGCATGCATTTCCCATCTACCACACTTTTTTTTTTTTTGCAAGCAAAAAACCGCAATGTATACATATGGCTGCCATTTATCAAGACACATTTCACCGAGGAATTGGCTCCCAGATACAAAGTATTCCACATGACACAGCTTTAAATAATTTATTGAATGCTTAAATTAATCAGAAATTTGAAGTGAGTTCACATATTGTTTCTACCTGAGGGCCTGTGAGTGGTGCTTGATTCCCTGTGCCACTCAGGTTCTTTCCATCTCACATTCCTTTATACATCTTTGGCATCAGCGAGGATTTACGAATGTCATCCTTTGTCTTTTGCCCAAGCTTAACATAGCAACATTAGTCATATTCAACATTAAGCCTTTGAAATCAATGGACTTGGTACTTAAGTATTTCTACTCTGTGGCTCTTTTGTGATTATGACTTTGTTGGATATTGCCCTCGTTGAATATATTTGTTTATGAACCCATTTTCCATTTAGGGAAGAGCAAGTAAATGCAATTACTGTTAACTCCACAGCCTGGGAGAGATTCATGTTTGTCCTTAACATGCTTGAACTCCACATTTCTTTGCCCAGGCAGAGGGCCTTCTCAGTAGCTGCACCCTCCCTGTAGAAGACCCTCCCTTCAGATGTCAAGGAGATAAAGAATTACACAACTTTTAAAATACATCTGAAGTATTGGGAGGTTTTTAACGCTTGATGTTTCTACTATGTTTTTAGATATGCTATAGGCCGCCCAGAGTGGCTGAGGAAACCCAGCCAGATGGGCGGGGTATTATTATCATTATCATTATTATATAATGGATGATGCTGTCCCTCTAATCAGCTGTGGGTATACATCTGAATAGGTCATGTAAGTTAGCCCATACAGGCAGTGCTTTTTTTGGTTTCTTTCTTTGTTTTGTAAAAAGCGAGGTGCTTGTACTCATTGATAAAAGTGTTGTGGATGCCAGCACAAAATGGCTGCCAAGCAAAATAAAATAAAATAAAATGTGCCAGTACTCCATAGTGGTGAGTACTATCACATGCAAATAATAATAATCCTCCCAAGTATAGAGAAAAGTTGCCCCTGGGAACCAGGACTGGAAATGAAATTCCTTCTTGTAGACTTTTTATAGACTGTAGCAGGTATCACATGCTTGGGCTTCAGTGTATTAAGAGAACATGCAGATCCAGGACCGGGCTTGCCCGTGAGTTAGCCTGAGTCAGCTGCCTCAGGTGGCAGAATCCTGTGGGGTGGCAGCCCACCCGCCGCCACCAGAGAAGAGAAGTGGCGGCAGCTTCCGGCAAAATCTTGTGGAACTCTTGTGATAGCTCTGTGAGATCTCATGAGAGCCCCACAGGGTATTGCCGGAAGCGCGGCTTTGGTGGGGGTGTGGCACCTCCCCGTTTCTCCTCAGGTGGCGAGACAGGACAGGCCGCCCCTGTGCAGATCCACTCTGAAGCATTGGCGAGAGAGAGAGTCCTAACGCATAGTGGAGGTTCTTGTGGGATGGGCCTGAGCAACCCCAGTGAAATTAGAATGTAGGGTATGTTGGGACTATGTATTTCCCATGGTTATATGACTTCCGCAGAGGTCATAGCGATACCTACCAATAGATTGGCAATCCCTTTTCTAACACTGGCAAATATGAAGCTGTCTTTATTGAGTTGGGCCATTGCTCCATTGAGCTCTGAATTCTCTGCTCTTCCTGGCAGCGGCTCTATTTGAGTCTCAAGCATTCCTGGCTTTGCAACCCGATATCCTTCAACTGCAAATGCCAGGGGCTGGACCTAAAGATTTAACCTGCCTCTTTTTAAAAGCCGTTTGCTCTAGTGAGCCCTACAGCTTGGTAGTTTATCCTCACTAGCAGTTTAGTGAACGGCCTCAAATGTTTGTATGGGGAAATAAATTGCCCTTTACCTTTTATATTCAGTTCCTTTTCTAATAATTCCGCGCATCGTGTTTTGGCTTTCTCAGTGCCGTAAATCGAGGGCCTGATCCCAGAAGGGAAGCAGTTGCAGCTGCCGTCCTTGGGCGTAATGATGGCTGCATATATTCGAGAAATACAGTACCTGAATATGCTAGGGTGCTGCAGACATGGACTGGCAAGCCCTGAAGGGGCCACTTTGATGATTGTCCTCTTCCCAGGGGACCAGAAAGAGAGCAGGAACAAAATTATTTTCTAACACTACTTTATAACCTGAAATAGTACTCCTTTACTCCCTAGGTAATTTTTTTCATTTTACAATAGCACCTGTGTCCGGAGGCATTGCTTACACATTCTTTCAACACTTTGCTCTTGGTCTCTCTTCGTTTTTTATTTCTGCATGGGTTTCCTGCACTAAAATGCCCATGAGAATTAGACAATTTTCTCTTTCCTCCTTCCAGAGAGCACCTAAGTCTGCAATCTAACCCTGTTACTGGTGCCTAGTAATTTGGTGCATAACCACCAAGTTTCTCTTCTACTTCGAAATGCATTAGGGAGAGAGTCCTCAAGCGAGGAAGGCGTAATTGCTGAGTGCGTTTAACTTCGATTTAGCTGAAACCTATAAAGTAAGTGCTTTACCGGTTCGCTTAAAAATATAATAATCTTGATATCCATTTCCCTAACAAGATGGGCATCCTGCGGAAGTATGGGACTAGTACTTGTCAGGCCTTCATGAATATCTGTTATAAAGATATTCAGCTGGTTCTCAAAATGCGGAAGTGTATGCAATACATTTTAATGCATCCGAATGGTCAGGATGTCATCAAACACACTGGGGAATTTGAAGTTTGCATAAGTAGCAGTGTTAGTTACGCAAGTCTGGAGGAGAAGGGAGAATAGCAGATATAAATTGGAGTGTGATGTTGCCTAGAAGAATGTTATTTAAGTTATTCCATTGGTGCCATACAATGCCTTGACTCCATAAAGATCCTGCTACCAGAGAATGTGAGGGGAGAGCAAAGAAAACGTGGCCATGGCAACTTCTGTTTAAGGATACAAAAGGATGCCATGTTGTTTCGTTGGAATAAATCCAAAAGCCGCAGTAGGATACTTGATAGCATGTGGCTCTACTGTGGCTTTTCTAGTTAAGGAGACATTTGTCTTCCCCCAAAGCACTGATTCTACAGGTAGTGATTTAATAACATGTTCCCTTATAGGAGCCCCACATGGTTGATGAAATGTCTAGTCTTTGAGCTGCAGTGGCTACAGCAAATTCTAAAAACCTGCCCAGATTTTTACCCCCGTTAAGGATTGAATATGTATGTATGATGGGTGGAATTCAATGTCACACTGTGTCAGACCTTGTGTCTGCACAAGCATTGCAGCTTCCCATATGGAACAATCCCCTCTGGGGTTTCTCCCACCTCCACAATTTCAGGGAGGCACAGGGGAGAAGGGTAAGAAAGTGGGAGGGAGGCTTTGGTTGTTGTTTTAGCTATTTATTTGTCCTTTTACCTTGTGTTTTTATCTTGTGGTGAAGGGTGCTATAAAAATAAAATAAAATAGTCCCATGGTGCAAGTGGGAGCACTGTCAGGATCCACTAAATGAATTACTATGTCTTATGACATATAGGACTCTGATGTAAAAGTATACAGTGATACCTCTGGTTATAGATGCTTCGGGTTATAGACGCTTCAGGTTACAGACGCTTCCGGTTACAGACTCCGCTAACCTAGAAATAGTACCTTGGGTTAAGAACTTTGCTTCAGGATAAGAACAAATATTGCACTGCGGCGGCAGCTGGAGGCCCCATTAGCTAAAGTGGTACCTCAGGTTAAGAACAGTTTAAGGTTAAGAACGGACCTCCAGAACGAATTAAGTTCTTAACCTGAGGTACCACTGTATGTGCTCCAAGCTCATGAATTTTCACAGTACACTATTGGAAGTAGATTCTTTTTAACTGCTACACTATAAATAATGCACCAGAAGCAAATTCTTCAGAAATAAATGTTGAGTTAGCTGGTATTGAGGGGAAACTACAACTAATGATCCATCCTGTTTAGCAAACTTGCTATGTGATTCCGGCACCCCGTGGTCCAGATTATATAGCAGGAGGAGGAAGGTGCTGATGAATGAGCTGAACAATACAGATCTCAAGGCTTGTAATATTGTCTAACTCTACAATCTATGATTCTTTTACAGTGCACAGTTCTCTGTTTTGTGATTAGGGCAAAGTACTTAACCTAATATGGGTAGCATCGTCTCCAGTAAACAGCTACCACTTCTGTTGGTATGAACAAAATTTGGTTTATGATGTAATATGCAACATTTGATTTATTAAAAACCAAATAATTATTTGTATGGTTTTACATGGTTTATTCTGTCCTCAGAGCACTAGATAGAATTTGGCTTACTGGTTAGTTTGCTGGCTTCTTTTCCTCCCCATCGGGTGCCAAAACATGGAGCTGTTTCATGTCTGAGAGCACAACTATGCAGATAAGCAAATAAGTTGCTGTGAGGGGGGAAACACAAAGTCTGGTCCACAGTTGGGCCAATTTGTACAGGAGCAAATGGTTTCAGACAATACAGGGTTGCCTGGTATTTAGCTAGACATGAAGGGGCAGCTAACACAGGTGGAGTTTTTGGTCAGTTGGACTCGTGTGGTCCAGCTGGGACATATTCACATGCATCCCAATCTTGGTTTGCAACCAGTGAAGTCAGTCCACAGAGCAGATTTGGAAGGGGGAAGAGGGGATTTCCATTGCATGAGCAGAAGTTAATTCCACTCATTCAATGAGTTCATTGGGATCAACCCTTTGTATACAGTTCCACTTGTGTTCAAAATTCAGGCCAGCTTTGCCCACGTGTCTTTAAAAACCAAGGTCAAAATGCAGGTCTTCCAGTCAAAATGCTTGTTAAATTTATCTCTAAGGCAGCACTGTATGCAGAGCTCTTCCATAATTTTTTAAAATTTGCTTTGTTTTATTTGAAGGGGGCGGGGAAGTTCACGTGAACAGGTCTTCAGAAGCTTCACTCTTAGGGGATCTCAGCATAATGTTATAATGTTTTAAACACCGTTGTGCATTTAAACCAGGATGCTTTGTTTGAATGCAATATTAAGTCAAAACTTTTAAAAGGTGAAACTGAATTCTATCATAATCCTCTTTCCAGCGATGCAGGAGGAGGAGAGGGAAGCAAATGAACCCAAGTCTATTCTTGAGCTTGTTGGGAGTCATCCAAAATCATGGTTTTGAATTTCTCATGAATAGAACCCCAGGCTTCATGTTAGGAGTAGCGCGGTTGTAGCAGAAAGATCACTTAATATCTGTGGCCATAGTTAACTTAGCCTAAAATTATGTTTTCAAGGTACAGCGGTGGGGAGCCTTTTTTTTGGCCTGGTGAAATAAATCTTTATTTCTCCAACCTCCTCGGACCAATTTTGATAGGTGGCTGGGACAACCCGCTGGTAAATTATCTGACACCACAATAACGTGAGGTGATTGACACATTTCAAAGCGCCAAGCATAGGGCTTGTAAAGGGAAGAGCAGTGACTGGAGTAAACAAGGCTATCTAGAAATGAATTAGAAATGCCTTCAAAAAATAAAATAAAAATAGGTTGCAAAAGCTAGGTGAATGTTAAAAATGTGGGGGGAAATAGCAGACCTGAAAAATACAGTGCTCTTTAAATTTGCAAGTCAAATGTGTGAAGACTCTTTCCATGTCATCAACATGAATTTAAGCACATGGAAGAACTTGAATTGGCGTTCGTGTGACTCTTCCCTTGTTTTCAGAGGTTGCTAAAGAGACCCCGTGAATGGGGCCCACACAACTGGTGAATGAATGAAGTTTATCCAGGGAAATAGCAACTCATTTAGGAGCAAGCAAAAATCCGGTGTATATCAAAACTGATTTAAGTCTCACAGGGTTGTGATTCTAACCAAAAGAGCTATAGCAATATAACAAGCTGCCTTGGGAAGTAAAGGAAAAAATTAGACTAGCATAGTTCAAACATGCTTTTGAATA
Source organism: Darevskia nairensis (assembly GCA_034642065.1). Lineage (NCBI taxonomy): Eukaryota > Metazoa > Chordata > Lepidosauria > Squamata > Lacertidae > Darevskia > Darevskia nairensis. The sequence goes on along the minus strand of JAWWNI010000577.1, from coordinate 66,837 downwards.
TAAACTAACTTAGAACAGAATTCTGCTGCTCATGACTTCCTTCTATCACCCAACAACTGGGAGTGTTCCTGGATCCAGCTTGTATTTTGCAGGGCTAGGAATGCTTATTTTTAATTGCCTTGACAGGACAGCTAAACTCCACCAAATTTCTGGCACGTATTATTCATCCATTGACAGCTTCACAAATTGACTACTGCACATACTATAAATTATTTACTAAAACTGATGACTGTACCCCTCTCTGTAAATGGTAATTGGGAACCTGTTGTCCCAGCATTATAGTATTCCAGGTTTAATTCAAGTTTCTGGTTTTTGAGCTGTGATCTCTATTTAGCTTGAGTCCAGCATCCATACCTTGTCATTTATCGCAGGGGTGGGGAGCCTCTGCTCTGCGGACCAGTCTTGGACTGCCAGGCCTTTCCTGCCAAACCACACCCTCCTGCCCATCAGCTGGCATCATGGAGACATCAGCTAATGGGCAGGGCGACAGTGCTTAATCCGCACTTGACTGCATGCCTGCTCCCAGCAGGGAACAGAACCGCACAGCCATGGCAACAGGATTTAATCTCAGCTGATGGTCAGTGATTAAATCCTGCTCAGATGCAGTTTGAAGTAGCTCACTGTGTTCTTGCAGGAGGAGCGCACAAGCTGCTTCAGACGATGCTTCTTAGAAATAATTTAAGATATCCCCCATCCGTGGGGGATGCCTTGAGGAGCTTCTCAAAAGCACTGTTTGAAGCAACCACCCCTTCTCCTTCACTTAAAGAAGGAAATGGATGGATGCTTCAAACAGCTTTTGGAAGCCAGAGTTAAGCAGCTGACGTGATGGGACAGCCATCCTGCTAAGCGCTGGGCTCTCCTGCACAACTAAACTCATCTCTTACCTGGACCCTGTCCCCAAGTCAGCTGAAGAGAAGGGAGAGCGATCCTGCTTCCTTTGTCCAGATGTTCACAAGCAACAGCAGCAAGCAAAGCTTCTCCGCTTGGCTGCGTATGCTTGCAAAAGGTAGCTTTTTCTCCCCTCCGTGTAAGTGGTGAGGAGGGGGGAAGCAAGTAGTTTGCCAGAACTATGCTCTGAGCTCCCCAGTCTGCTGCACATGAGGTTGGCAACGGCCCCTGCTGTATGGTTCCCAAGTAGGGAACACCCCCCCCCCGGGGCTGCCCCACCCACCCACCAGCAAATATGTACTATGCGATTGACAGCCAGCACTGTCCACCTTCCAAATTTGGTCCACAGTGCTCATTCGGATAAGAATCAGGTTTGTGGAGCTCTGAAGGTTTTCCCACCCCTATTCTGTTGCAATGTTTGTTTTAGGCTGCAGCCTATATGAACTTACCTGTGAGTAAATTCCATTGTACTCAGTGTTGGATACTTCTGAGTAGGCATGTATAAGGTGATGCTGTTAAACTCGCTAAATCTTTAGGACTGGGCAGGCTAAGAATATTAATGAGTAAAAGTTTTTTTGGTGTGTTTTTTTTTAAGCCTTTCTGTGTTATCCAAAACCAGGGTAGTAATTTTGAATATAAATCCAGAGGTGATGCTGGTAGTATTAATTAGCATTCTGATAGTATTTACAGTACATTACAATCCTTACCCATTTATCATCACGGGAACCTTGTAATGGAAAAAAAGTAATGGTATTAATAATGATGGTGGTGTTGAAATTAGCACATTTTTATGAGTTGTTGCCTGAGGACTACACCGACTTGCCCCAGGCTGTAAATGAGTACAGGTTAAAAAAGGAATTCTTAGATCCATATGTAAAATTCATCTGTCCAAGGGGCCATGCTGGCTATAACTACTCTGTCTTAATTAACTCTGATGAGAAGAAAATGACCTTGAATGAATACCTGTAGACTTAGCCCCACTCAGTTCATAACATTTGGCTGAGAGTGGCAATGAAATAGCACAGTGGAGAAGCAGCATGATCCTCTTCACTCAACCACACAGAACCTCCAGCATGGAAGCAGGCCCTCTGCATAAAGCAGCTGTGCAAAGAGTTGGTTCAATTTGCAAAGAGGAAATCGAATAATTCAGGCCTTTGCAGTTAGGCACTTGTGTGTGGAGAGTAATATTTAGACCATTCCTACCGCAAAATATTTCTCTTCCAGTGATCTCATAGTTCATATGACAGCTACGCTTGCATTGCTAGACCTGCAGGCTTAAAAGATCGTGAAATATTTGGAGTAGATCGTGAAATATTTGGAGTTCAGTTTTAATCCTAAGAAATGAAATCGTTTCGAGGGTTTGGGGTTTTTTGTGTGTTTTGCTTGCCATATTGCAATTTTCATCACAGCTTTCCATTCCTCTCTGGGTCCTTCAGTCTTGGTCTCTCTGCTTTGTTGTATATACAGTATTACCCATCTAAAGTTGTATATATTGTATATATTGCCCATTCCTAAATCTATGACCAAAAAAAGGAAAGCAAGTACTGTATTATGAATTGTTACCAATTACCAAATACTACCATTGTTGAACCCACAAAAATCTCACAATCAAATACATATATATTAACTCGATAGAAGTAAATGTGCCTGATCTGATAAATTTAGTAACCAGAACTTGTTTAGCACAGAATTCCAAAGCTTCTGCTATCATTATTTTTTCATGTTCCTCTTCTTTGGAGTCATTATTTCCAGAATAGGAATATCAAGAAATTGGCATGTGCACCAACTGTTGCTTTGCATCCACCATAACAATACCATATGCAAAACATACAATTACTAAAACATGCAGAGGAGTTATGGCTTTCTGCAGCTCATAATGTATTTTACAATTCAGTGCACAGTGTAAATTAGGTTGTCTACTCCAATTGGACAAGTTTGTGTCGTCACTGTTCAAAGGGCACACTTTAAAACTTGAATAGAGTTTGTTTTTTTACTTCGAATGTTTGCATTTGACTTTGAACTTAATTTGAAATTAATTGTCCATGGCAGGTGTTTTGATTCTTAAGTGAGTTAATGATTTGTATGGCATTTTTCAGTTTATCATGTGTTGTGCAGTTGTTTTATACCCACATTAATTTTGATAGGTGAGTCAGATTGTGTGGTATTGTTTTAGTATCGGCTTTGAGGCTCTATAGAGATTTGGATCTTCATTGTCTTTGCTCTAAGACAGTTGGCTGTCATTGCTAATACATTCAGCTGACAATTGTCTTACTACTTATTTAATCCTCGCTATCAATGTTGAGAGTTTGGCCTGCTTTGTTTTCCTTCTTCAAAGTCTCCAGCACATATTCCTAGGGCAGGGACACTTGGGGAATGTTAATTTTCATATATACGTGTCATAGCCATTCAGAAGTTATTTCTGCAACTCAGATTTCATGAGGAAGTAGAGTTGAAATTGACCTTTAAGATCTATACATAGCTGTCAAGTTCTCCCTTATTTTAAGGGAAATTCCATTATGTTGAATAGGCTTCCTCGTGAGAAAAGGTAAAACTTGACAGCTATGGATCTATACCAACTAACTGGCATAAGGAAGAGGTCAGTGGAGTGACTTACTTGAGCTCCTCAAATGAAATTGATGGAGAACCTTTCTCTCAAGTTCATAGAGTTTAGAGCAAAGCAGTTGTGTATCAGAAAGAGACTGTAAACCCTTCAGTTCAAACAGATACAACCAGAGAGGCATTTGCTCTGTTCTTCTTTTCTGTGTATTCAAGAAGCCCAGGGTCAAAGCTTGCCTCACTGTGGAATTGTTAGAGATGGAAGTTACAAACAGGACGTGTAGTTTGCAGCTGTAAAAACAGGACTTATAGTCAGCCAGTGACATGAGAAGTTCATGAAAGAAAAATAGAACATCAAGAGGAGATTGTTTGGCCTCTTTGTATGACCCATGCAAAGTCAACCACATGCTATAGCAATCTGAACTCTACAACTGCCTTCTATATCTGAGCGTGGCTCATACATTTCTGTCAGGATGGAACTCACTGTGTATGCCAGAATAAAAATTGTGGGGAAAGTAGGCAAAACTTCTAGTCTCTGCATAGAGAGCTCAAAACATGGTTTCACCACTATGTCTCTGGCACCTGTATGTGGTAGATGTGGCATAACTGAGTTCCTTATTATTGATTCTATTTACTTTAATTTTATTATTTATTCTGTGGTTCCATAGATTAATAAACATAGTTAATAAACAGAACAATGGGCTAATTGCTATGGTCCATAGGTGATCCATAGGTAGGTATGGAGGCAAGATTTTGCTGGTGGCTCTTCCCGTCATAATTCTTTTTAGAAAATTGAATTTTGCTTTTTTAAAAAATGTATGTGCTGTTTTGTTGTCTGTCTTTTTATAATTAGAAAAATAATGTTGTGTTGAAAATGGTATGAACATTTAAAAAAATAAAAATAAAAATCTGGGCCTGTCTTTAGGTTAAACAGTCAGATCAGGGTTGGGGAATTGTTTTTCTCTTAGGGCACATCCCCATGGGGGTAATGTGTTGGGGGGCAGCATGGCAGCAGGTGGGTAAGGCTGGAGTCAAAATGAGCAGTGATTTGCACCCTTATCCATATGTACAACCCATCCATCAGATGATACATAATCCCTGACAGCACACCTGAAATTTGCATTGCAAAAAAAAAAAACCTCCAATGCAAAGGGTCCTGGCATGGTAGTGGGACGACTTTAACCCTTTGTAAACTACTGGGGGCAGACACACCCTCCATTCTCTCCTATGGGAGTTCCCCTCTGCAATGCAAATTGTAGGAAGCAGGGGTCCAGTGCAGATGTGGACCATGGTGTGGGGAACATGAGGGCTTTAACCAGTGTTGAAAACTCCCATTTTCCTAGGCACATTTTGCGACAGGGAATTTCATTAGTGAGCTCTGGGTGCAGTTTGGTAAAGGTAAAGTGACCCCTGACCATTAGGTCCAGTCGTGTCCGATTCTGGGGTTGCGGCGCTCATCTCGCTTTATTGGCCGAGAGCCGGCGTACAGTTTCCAGGTCATGTGGCCAGCATGACAAAGCTGCTTCTGGCGAACCAGAGCAGCGCACGGAAACACCGTTTACCTTCCCGCCAGAGCGGTTCCTATTTATCTACTTGCACTTTGACGTGCTTTTGAACTGCTAGGTGGGCCGGAGCTGGGATCGAGCAATGGGAGCTCACCCCGTCGCAGGGATTCGAACCGCTGACCTTCTGATCAGCAAGCCCTAGGCTCTGTGGTTTAACCCACAGCGCCACCTGCGCTTTACTGCGCCTAAAATTTCAGATTAAAACTGCAGAGTGGAAGGAAAGGAGGACCCTTTTTTGCCTCCCCACTTCCAGCTCTCTGAAGACTGGAGAAGAGACCCTCTTAAGAATATCAGTGGGGTGGGCATAGGAAGGACTAGGCTGTGTGAAAAATGAACATAATTTAGCTGCAGTTCATTCATTTTCAGCTTTGTATTCTTGTTACTAAAAAAAGTGTGCCTAGACATTCCGTTGTTGCGCCCATAACCTAGGTCTAAGGTGCCATTTAGCTCCTAGCTTTCCTATCTCAGTTTTTAAACACTGCTTTAAACCTCCCCCCCCCAACCCCTGTTGTGGTCCCAAGGTAGAATGGGGTCCCAGCAGATAAAATTGGATGCACAAAAGCCAAGGAGGAGCAGGTAGGGGCCAAGGAGGAAAGGCTAGATGAGAGCCACATTTGAAGTGCAGGCCGCGATGGCCTCTCCCAGTTCCCCGCCTTCGTGTTTCATGAACATTATATCAAGTGAAATATCTACAATGCGTGTTTCTGCTTCTGCAACTGTTTTGTGCAATAATCCCTTATCCAAATTGCTGTTAATTCCACATATAAAGTTCAGAGCCCTATTAGTTAATATCGTCCCACCAGTAGCAAATGAGCAAAGCAAGAGGAGAGCTACTCTGCCAACCCTACCATACTTATAGCCGAAGGTCATGACATCACTTCATCAAGCAATTTGGCAGGGCTTCTTGTAGAAAGTGGATGAGCATGTGTAGCTGAAATATATGCCAATGAAGGGCAATTGCCAGGTGTGTTTTTTTGTGAATGGAAATGTTTAATGTGTTGGCAGTAATGGCACTATAATTATAAGAGGTGGCTAAGGTGCAGTTAATAATATGATAAATAGATAATCTGAAGGTTTCCTAAATCCCCAGACAAAATGATGGATTCTCCCAACTCCTGTATCCACCTCTTTCTACCTACCGGTACCTTAAATCTTGGGGGTGGGGTATAGAATCAAAGAATTGTAGAGTTGGAAGGGACCCCAAGGGTTATCTAGTCCCACCCCCTGCAATGCAAGAATCTTAATGCTTGGGGGCACACGCATAATTGCAATTTAAAGCCATGCACAGAACGAGGCTTCTATAAATCAAAAGAAGAGCTGAGAGGCCTGTTAGATGTTAGTGGGCTGCATCCTCCTCCATCGATTCAGCTCTGAAAAGAAAACAGGAGAGTGTTACTTCGAAAGATCACCACAGAATGTGTTTGTGCTAAAGGATTAAGCTGACATTGTGTGTGATATAACATGTAATGACTTGTTTAACATGTAATGAAAGAAATCGAAATTGAATCTCTCCCTGCGTCATGCTGAGTAAGAGGCCCATTCGGCAAGGAACTGTCATATTAAATTCTTGTTGTGCTTCCAGACCCCTTTTGATTCCTAAATCTTTTGGTGGAGACTAATCTAAAATCAAAATGGTTCAGGGGCCCACATGCCAGAAGTGGTCACATTTGTAAAAGTTCAATGAACCTGCAGAAGGAGGTTGAAATTTGTTGCTTTACTACAAAGCTTGCAGCCAACGCACCTGCTGGTTTGCTTTTTGCTTGGGCTCGTAATGTCCTGTTGTGCCCGCTTTGCCTTCTTTGGAGCTGGCTACATAAAGTGTAAAAAATACTGAACCCCTTCTGGTTAAATACACGTGTAATTAACAAGCAGCAGCAAGCCACCAACCCACACTTTAAAAAGCAGCACTAGTAACATTTTCAATGTTAAATATTTGTAGCTGTCCTTCCTTCTGTTGTTACGGTCCTTAGACGACAGGTTTCTGCAAAATAGAAGGCGAAAATCATGTGCCAAAATAAGTCAGGCTAGTTATCCAACTAAGGGACCCAGGTGGCACTGTGCGTTAAATCACAGAGCCTAGGGCTTGCTGATCAGAAGGTCGGTGGTTCGAATCCCTGCGACGGGGTGAGCTCCCGTTGCTCGGTCCCTGCTCCTGCCAACCTAGCAGTTCAAAAGCACGCCAAAGTGCAAGTAGATAAATAGGTACCACTCTGGCGGGAAGGTAAACGGCGTTTCCGTGTGGTGCTCTGGTTCACCAGAAGCGGCTTGGTCATGAGGGCCACATGACCCGGAAGCTGTACGCCGGCTCTCGGCCAATAAAGCGAGATGAGTGCCGCAACCCCAGAGTTGGACACGACTGGACCTAATGGTCAGGGGTCCCTTTACCTTTACCTAGTTATCCAACTAATTTTATTCCATCACCTGCTATTCAGGACTATTTGGACTTCCAACAAAGTTCTGTAGCTCTTTACTGTTTATATAATCCAGCACCTTTGAATTGCCACTGCAGGAGATCTTTACTGTTTCCACGATGATGTTTGCCCACTTGTATAACAAAACGATATACTTAAGTAACACTGAATCAATTCCTTGTTTACTTTTCATTCAGTTCATACATCTCACTCTGTTAACATCTAATCTTCCTGCTTCTGACACATTTCTCCATCACTGCTGGAGGCAGCAGCAGTGACAACTGAGGCTGCTGGCAGAAGCGTCTGTCATAGTATTGCTAGCAAGTCAACTGGTACGTTTGTACAGAACTGACTGAGGCATTCCTACCTTCACCACTGTCTCCCAGCGTGCTTTGGGATGAACCGTGGTACGGAAGAGGAAAAGGGGGCAAACATTCTTATCCGACTGGATCAGTTGCATTCCCGATGTTCGCCATGAATTGGAACATCGGGTAGCTTACTTAGGTAGATTTCCCCACAAGATTTAGAAAATCTGAGTTCCAAAATGCACAGGGAGCCTACACGGCAGTCACCCTCGAATGGGTGTAGAGAATGACTCAAGGCAAATCTTTAAAAATGTAGTATAAACACCGACAACTGGGAAACACTGGCCTGCGAGTGCTCCAGTTGGAGAACAGCCTTTACCAAAGGTGTCATGGACTTTGAAGATGTTTGAACTCAGGACGTGCTAAGAGGAAGGCACGCTTGGCAAATCCACACCATGATCAATTCCCGCCCGGGAACCAATGTCCCCACTGTGGAAGGGCGTGTGGGTCCAGAACTGGCCTTCACAGTCACTTACGGACTCATTGTTAAAACCGTGTTTATGGAAGACAATCTTGCTCAGCTACAAGGGATCGCCAAACAAGAGAGAATGACCAGAAATGCAGTAGAAGCTGGGGAGCGAGTGTGTTGCTCCCCATTTTGCCTGTTACACATGATTGACAATGTTTGGAGGAACTTGGGTTAGGATTGCAATGTTAATCCTCCCTGTGTTCTGTCCAATTGCTTTTCATGTTCTTATTTGGACTTCTGGAGCTCCTGCCCCTCCCCCAACACCCCAATTCTAGCATAATATAGAAGCGTAAAGAACTGATTCCTGTCACCCCTGATAGTGAGGGGTGGCAGATGCTTGCCCCAAATATTTTTTCCTACCCTCTCCACCACCACCGTTCCTCAGTATATCTAAGTCTTCTTTCTCATGCTACCGGTATGTTTGCATTTAACGTATCTGAAGAAGTGTGCATGCACACGAAAGCTCATACCAAGAACAAACTTAGTTGGTCTCTAAGGTGCTACTGGAAGGAATTTTTTTATTTTGTTTTGACTATGACAGACCAACACGACTATCTACCTCTAACTGCATTTAACGTGTACAGCAAAACTCTTGCTCCCCTAATAACAGTCTTTGCTCCCCTAATAACAGTCTTCCAAACTCTTTTTCAGTCACTCCTTAGTCCTAGCTACTCACAAATCCATGCAGTTCAGTTGCATTCCCTCATTATTGCTCCTTTGCTAATCTTAGATTTTATTTTATTTTATTTTTTAAAAATGTTGCATTTCAGAACTTTCTAGAGAACATCGAAATGCCCGCTAAGTTTGACACAAAATGTTTATATTCACAGCAGTAATTTTGGTAAAAACACCTACAACCAGGGCTATTTTTTCAGCCGGAACTCACTAGAACTCAGTTCCGACACCTCTCAGGTAGGCGCCATTATAAGAGAACGAGGGAGGCATTCCTGGTGAGTTCTGGGACCTCTTTTTCTAGAAAAATAGCACTGCCTTCAAAAGATCTGAAAATATAGTGTGGAAGGGGCAGGTTTTTCCCCACCAAATCTCCTCAGTTGCCACTTCTCTCTCCTTCTCCTTTGCCACGCTTTGGGATAATGACCTGTGCCGTATTTATGGGAAAGTTGATAGGGAGAGACCTGGGGAGGTAGAGGTTGAGGAACAGCTATTGCTTATTATTATTATTGCTAAGCAGCTTCAGGGTACTCTGTTCTCTCTAGTTCTCCGAGTGGGGGACATGAAACCCACTTCCTTGCTCACTTAACACCCCAAATAGTCTTATGCTGTATTTTTCGCTAAACATGTGGAAGGCCGTAAAACTAGCTGTATAAGATATATTTGTCTTTACCTTTACATTTCAGTGTTCTGTCTCTTGTGGACGAGGGCAGAAGTATCGAGAAGTTTATTGCTTGTCGAAGGATGGGACACATTTAGAAAACAATCTTTGCAAACACCTGGCTAAACCGAATGTGCAAAGAAAGTGTAGAGGTGGCAGGTGCCCAAAGTGGAAAACAGGAGACTGGGGACAGGTAAGGTGTGACATCCTACTTTTTGCACCAACAAACTATGGCTGTTAATAAACATCTGGGTGTTGTGGTTGTTTTAAGGGAGGGGAATCATAGCTCAGTGGTAGGACACATGCTTTGCATTCAGAAGGCACCTGTTCAATTATCACCCTCTCCAAGTAACAAAACTGAGATTGACCTCTGCAAGAGGCCTTGTATAGTTGTCACCTGAAAGTACTGAGCTTGATGGATAAGGGGGTTGATCCAGATTTTACTGGGCTTTATTTTCCAGTTTATTAAAGCTGCTTCTCTCCTGGATATATGGTGTCATTGTTTAAGATGGAAGGGGCATGTAGACTTCCTTTCCCACCCTACACCTCTATATGTGGGGTTTTTTTTAACACATGGAGGGGTGCAGGATCATGTCTGCCCTCTCTCCCCGCCTCTCTTCCCACTTCTCATATGTTCAGCATTTACGTGAAAAGAATTGTGTGTGCATAAATTTCCATGTTAATACTGAATGAGCAAAATTAGAGAGACAAGGTCCAAGGGCATGATCCTGCTCTCCCTCCACACGTTCATCACGCAGGCATGTCATGAGAGATGTCTGCGTACCCCTGGGTTGCAAATCTTCCTTGGTTTCCCAGCAGATGGCCGCATTCAGTCCAATCTCTCTAAATGGGACAGTCAAAGGCAGATGGATCTAACTTTGACTGTAAGAATCCTCCACTGTGGTGTGTAAATTCAAGCTTTAGCCTTCCTCTGTAGCTTGACATAGAATTTTGCCTTTTTAATGTATTTTACAGTACTATACATATTTGTCAGGCTTTTCGGTAGTGGCCCCCGTCTATGGAACAATGGACCAATGCTGGCATTTTGTTTGCTTGGTTTGTTTGCCCTGCCCCACAGCATCAATTGCCTTTTATTTCTCCAGGCATTTTTGAGTATTAATTTTCTGCAGTGGTTGAATGTTTTTTGGGGGGTGGGGAGGAATCAGTGTTCGAAAGTCCCATTGCTCTAGGCGCATTTTGCGACAGGGAATTTCATTAGCGCGAGCAGTTTCCGAGCTCTGGACGTAGTACTGCGCCTAAGATTTCAGATTAAAACTGCAGAATGGAAGGAAAGGGGGACCTTTTTCTGCCTCCCCGCTTCCATCTACTCTCTGAAGACTGGAGAAGAGACCCTCTTAAAAACATTAGGGGGGTGGGCAGGGGAAGGACTAGACCAGGGGTGGCCAACTCCCGAGAGACTCACAGAGTTAAAAACTGGCAGTTTTAACTCTACTCACAGAGTTAAAAACTGGCAGTGATCTACCCCCCTTTTTTGGGGGGGGGGTTCAGGTCAAAGTTGTTGAGTTTTTTCAGGGAGGAGGTGAGATGTTGAGCTTTTTTGGGGGGAGCCACAGTTGTTCAGCTTCTTTGGGTGGAGCCAGTGATCTACCAGTGATCTACTGCAGGCATCCAGTGATCTACTGGTAGATCACGATCTACCTGTTGGACATGCCTGGACTAGACCATGTGAAAAATGAACAGTTCATTCATTTTCAGCTTTGTATTTAAAAAAGTGTGCATAGTCACTCTATTGCTGCTCCCCAGAACCTAGGTTTAAGGTGCCATTTAGCTCCTAGCTTTCACATCTCAGTTTCTAACAATGGGGGGGGGGCATATTTGGTAGTCGAGTCCGTGTTGGAACATAGACGGATGTGCTTTATTGTGTGACCCCCTTAATACTATTTTCAACATTTTACTTTGTGTTGGATTTTTAATTTTTGTAAGTTCCTTTGAATCTTTTGTGGGAACATAGAAAGCTGCTTTCTCCCGACTCAGACCATTGTCCATCTAGCTCAGCATTGTCTACGCTGGCTGTCAGCAGGTCTTCAGGGTTTCAGGAAGGAGTCTCTCCCACCTGGAGATGCTGGAGACTGAACCTGGGACGTTCTGCATGCAAAGCAGATGCTCTACCACTGAGCTATAGCTCTTCTCCAACAACTCACAAACTGAGATAATAATGATACTCAGAAGTAAGCCCCCATCAGAAGGCATAGAATTGCACTGCTAACACCTTCCTTGGATACATTTCACAACCACTCTTGTAAAGCCTATTGTGGAAAGTTCCATTAGTTAACGAAAAGAGAGAAGGAAGGGAGGATGTAAGAAATCGTATGTCAAATTCCTGTCACTGTGGCTCGGTGATCTCCTGTCCCAGACCTTCGCTTTTATCTATGCTGTGGCCATTCCAGTTAGCATACTTCCAGCTAATACAGCACAGCTCCTTTTTTAAACAAAAGTGGAGGAGATCGGCCCTTGCGGTTGCTAAGCAACTGTGGGCTGCCGTCAGGGACGGTGTCATACACAAGCAACCTGGGCCATGCAAAATATCCGGGCCTGCGCTTCAACAGTTGCTGCGGGGGCTAATTGAGGGAAAGGCGAGGGAATAAAATGAGGTTGTGCAAGGAGCGGGCAGGGGGTATGGTTGAAGGACATGAAGAGGCTTCTTACCTTACAAATCGTTGGCCGCCCCAAAGGGAAGAGTAACAATGCCAGAGAGAAAGTGTTGTGCCTACCTTCAGTACAGACAGAAGTGCTTTTGCTTGCTGTCGATCCTTGCCATTTCTGCATCAGTTTCCTATTAAAAGAAGAAGTCTGCGCACACAAAAATTCCTCAGCATTTTAGTGCACGTTTATTCTAATAAGTTATACACATCCAGCGCGGAGAGGTGCGAATTTTGAAAGATAGCTGAATTCCAAGGTGTGCATTGTTCTGCAATGTGCAAATCGGGTATGTTCACATTAAAATGCAAACCATATTGCTTCCTGTCTCTCTGGCTGGACTAGGAAGGCAGGTAATTTCTCTCCTCCTTCAGGACCCCAAGAGCCTGCTCATAATCATAATGCAAATAGGCAGAGGGCCTACAGACCATGAGAATCTTAACCTGAAAGGACTTCTAAAACACAAATGCATACACACACACATAGTGTCTTCAGCTTTCCTAGAGCCAAGCTGCTGAGTTGAGCCACTCACCATCGCTGGTTTGGGGCAGGCAGCTTTAGTTCAGCTTTAGTCGAATGTATAATTTGGTTACTCCCTTAACATGCTGTCGCTGGTCACAGACTTTTAACTTAAGCAGACAGCTCTCTGTGGAACTCATATGATTATCGGCAGATTGAGGAGAACTGCCTTTGTAAGTCTGGGAACTTCCTTTTTAAGAGGCAGTGAGTTTGCCATACTATTTTTGGGTCCAGGCCTTTTCTCTCTCTTTTTGCGCCTCTGCTTTTGAAATCACATCTTGCCCTGAAAGCAATCTTTGTGGCTAATGAAGGCATGCCAGCCGACGCACGACGGCCTGTCAGATGCTTGAACTTATATAAAAATAGACGTTCTGAAATTTCCAAGTATTATCTCAGATGATTGGGGCCCAATTCAGAAAGGACGCAAATTAATAAGGATATAGTATGATTTATAGCCTGCGGTAATCTGTTGTGACTTGGCAATTAAAGGCTATGATTGCAATGCTCTGCCTGGTTGCCTGTGCTTCGCCCCCTTGAAACGAGTGGGGTAAACAGCTAATCTGTATGCTAATGGTTAGCCCATGAACAGGCCATTGAGATCTAGACTTTGTTCTTCAGATGGTGTAAACCGAAATGTCTGTCACCTTAGCATAGTGAGTGGTACCAGTTTAAGCCATCTGGACATCAAGCTGTGGTGATAGTGATTTGTTTTTGGGTTGTTTTTTCATTTACAAATATATATATATATCTAATGACACCCACAGAGAACTTTAAAAAATCTGCTGTCAGTGTTCCAACAGTAGTTCCTTATATAGTCGGTCTAGAAAGGGCTATCATTCATCACCATGCAGTGCAATGACACGTTTTGTCTAGCTTTGCTGTAGGAAAACCAAGAGTACAAGGAGGCTTGAATAATGCCTTGTTGGAATGTCATGGCTCTTTCTGCTAGATGCTGACATTTTGGGGGGATGAGGCAGGGATTTATTAGCTGCTGCAATGTATTCTTCATGCAGTGTTTCCATTGGACGTCATAGAGAATATAAAATGGATTTCAGGGCACCCAAGGTTTTGTGGGCTCCTCTTACGTCAAGGGGAAGGAACTTGGGTGTAAGATAAGAAAAAAAGAGATGTGGATGGTCCCTTGCATTTTAATCTCAGGGAAGGAAATATGCAGCCTTGTTGTGTTCTTTAAGGTGGCTGGAGGCAGGACTTATGGGAGGGGGAAATGCCTGCAGAAAGTATGATCTGCCCTGTAGGTTTCCAGAATTGTCAACCTATTGGGGAAGGGGTGAAACAGGCAAAAACTCACGACCATGAGTTATGCATGACTCAAGTTCTCACTCTCCGTGGTCTTGGTCAGCAACTAATTTTATTGAAGGGTCACTATGGCCCAGTTTGCACAATCATATCTTGGGCTACATAAGTCAGGATATTCATAAACTGCATGCCCTGAGTTGTATATCACAGTCGCCAGCCAGATGCTTATGGAAAGCCCACAAACAGGACTGCTTTTGTTCCATGGTGGCTGGTACACAGAGGCAGGTGGCTTCTCGTCCTGGAAGTGGCAAATAATTATCAGGACAATGAGTGACTTTCCAGGATCCCATCCTGGTTTACTAAGGCATATACTTTGCTTTGCCCAGTGAGTGAGTTCCTAAACCACTGTTAATCACAGCTTCCTGTTACGTGCGAACCAAGAAATTACTGCTAGTAACCTATGACAGAAGGAGCTGGCATGGTGCCGTCCAGCTCTATTTCACTACAACTCCCATCAGGATAATGGGAGTTATAGTCCACAACAGCTGGTGTTAGCTAAACTGACCCATGATATTAACCCATGGTTTAATTATGGCATAATATCCTGACTCATTTGTCAACATTTTTTTAAATTGGGGGTAAAGCACATTTTAATTAAGTTTTGTTTTGTTTGTTTTTTAAAAAGGGCAAAGCAACATTTTTCACAATACTGATTTCTACCATGTAAATACTAAGGGCAATGCCGTATTGTGTTTTCTTCTTTCAGGTACAGTAGTTATTTGCTAGAATTGTGACGGATCTCACAAATATCAGTTATGTACATTGAGATCTGAACAGCAAGATTGTTTTCACTGTATACATGATAAGTACTACTAACATCTGCCTCTAAGGAGCTATCTAGGATATTGACTCATTACTAATAGGGAGAAGTCCTCCAGTTCAATTTAGCTTAACTCATTTTGTATCAGTCTTCTATATTATCACAGCATTCCTGAAAATGAACGCACTTGAGTATGAGAAACAAGGGACAAACTCCTTTTTGAAATACATTAAAGGGGGCTGTTTCGTATAGATTCCTCTGTCTGCGAGTCTGCTATTCCACTATTCCATGAGGATTGCAGAGGATAAGCAGTTAATCACAATGCAAAGCACCACACCACATGGGAAGCATTTGGGTACAGATCAAGCTCTCACTCGCTGGATCCTCACCTTGTCGTGGTGAGTGGGCTTGCATGTTCCTATGACCCTTGTGAGCGAAGCCGTCGGGAATCTCGTACTCCCAGCAGGGTTGCCCAAGGCGGCAAGGTCAAAGGGAAGTGTGCTGCTCATATCGTCAAAATTAAGATACTGTTGCCAATTCCTTCTTTCCCAATAGTCCCAGGCCACAGATTGAAATCTCGCCCAACTCTTGCATTAAAATCACCCAGGAGGATAATTTTATCTTCCTTAGGCCTCTCTGTTAGGACGGTATCCAGCTGAGAGTAAAATTTTTCTTTAATGTCTTCATCGGCATCCAGTGTTGGTGCATAAGTGCTTATAATAGTGACCTGTTGGTTTTTGGTGAGTTTTCTTCAAAGGGTTGAGAGTCGCTCATTAATGCTGGTAGGGACTTCTGACAGGAGCTTCACAATATCGTTTTTGATAGGGAAGCCTACCCCATGTATCTGACGTTCATGTTCAGATAGACCTTTCCAGAAGAATGTGTAGCTTCCTTTTTCTTCCTTCGGTTGCCTGCTCTTCGAGTCTCTTGAAGCGCTGCAATATCAATGTTAAAACGTCGCAGCTCTCTTGCAATGATGGCAGTTCTGCATTCAGGACGCTTGCTATCTGTGTTATCCGACAGAGTCTATATATTCCATGTTCCAAAGTTCAATTGTCTTTTACAACCGCTGGGTGGTGACCCCACTGGGCGCAGTAATCCAGTCAGGGAAAAAGGGAGGCAGACTATGTTTAGGGCACCTTTTCTAGCCCCTCCCCCTTTCTGGGGTGAGCAGAGTGGATCCGAAAAAAGTGCTCCAATTGGAGAACCGCCTTTACCAAAGGCGTCATGGGCTTTGAAGACACTCAAACTCAAGACGCAACCTTGGGAGAAACGTACTAAGAGGAAGGCACGCTTGGCAAATCCACACCGTGATCAACTCCCATCCGGAAACCAATGTCCCCACTGTGGAAGGACATGTGGATCCAGAATTGGCCTCCACAGTCACTTATGGACTCATTGTTAAAACCGTGTTTATGGAAGACAATCTAACTCGGCTACAAGTGACGCCAAAGAAGAACAGATCAAGCTGCATTGTGTTCCACTTTTTCAACTTACATAACTAGCCTTTCATAACTGTTTATAACCCCCCAAAATATCTGAAGTCCACTTGCTCTTTGGGTCTCTTCACTTTATGGGGCACACCAACACTAAAACGTTCAGCACTGAAGAAGCCCTTTTAAAAGTTATTTACTCAATAAAGAATGGTGATTTGCCAGGGAGCGCATTGTAATTGACAACTAGCTGTAAATGTAAGAAAATGATATGAAATTGTTATTTGCAGGAAAATGATAATTTGTGTTGAATTCAGGGACATTTTGCTTTGATAGATACGACATTATTGGCTTTATAAAGTTGTTTTTAATCCTCTATAATAATCTTGCTATGTCCCTGCGTCCACTTTCTGTGTGTCACGGAAGTGCGCAATGCGCATGTCACAGAGGGACGCAGGGATTGGAGTATAGAGAGCAAAGGAGACCAATGGGGCTGGCGGTTACGCCTCTTCCTGCCCACCCCCGCAGCTCCGAGCCCTTTCGAATGCTGTGTGGGTTTAACGGTCATTGTGCTAACGACCGTTGTGGCTGACAGTAGCTTGCTGCTGTCTACCTTTCCGTCGTTCGCCTTTTGCTCTCGCAGCCGTTGCCTGTTTGCTTGCCTGCCGCCTGCACTCCTCCATCGTGCCACTGCAAGCTTTCCTGCTTGCAAAGCGCGGAGGGAGGGCCGCGAAGCGGCGCTCCCTCCGTCGCCTTCAGCCTCCCGCTACAGCCGCCTACCATCGTCGGCTATGCGCGGGGGCTTGCATGCTTCCAAAGCGCGGTGCGTTAAGCCTCCCGCTGCAGCTGCCTAGCCTCCCGCTGCAGCCGCCTACGACCGTCGGCCGCCTACCATCCTCGGGGGGTTTGCGTGCTTCCAAAGCGCCGCTCCCTCCGCCACCTTTAGCCTCCCGCTGCAGCCGCGGCCTCTCGGGCGCGGCGCGCTCTTCCTCCCCTCGCCTGTCCGCTCTTCCTGCTCTCCGCCCGCCGGCCACCCTTCCCCTCCCTCACCGGGGCGGAGACTTCTTCCCCGCCGGAGCCCCGTCCAGACACAGCTCTGCCCTCGCGCGCTTCTTCACCGCACCGACCTCGCCCCGTGTGGCCAGCCCGACCTCGCCTCCTGGGCTCTATCCCGCCTGTGGCTTCTCCACAAAGCGGGGCGGGGGGGGCCTGTAGCTGCCTCCGCCTCCGCCGCAAACCGGGGGGGGGGGTCTTTGAGGGAGGAGGAGGAGGAAGACGACCCCCCCCCAAGGAGGGAAGCTCAGCATCACCCCATATGCGTGTGTGAGGGAAAACGTCTACATACATACATGCATACACACACACACACACACACACACACACACACACACACACATGCTGCCCATCTGCCTGGGTGTCTTTGAGGGGTGACGAAGAGGAGAGAGGTGGTGGGAGAAGGAAGGGCGAGGGGGGGTGAGAAACGGGGTTGGGGGGGTTGGATGCGCTTGGCTGTCATACCCCCCCCTTCTTAGAAAGCCCAGAATACTCTCTCCTCAAGGGTAGGGGGGTGAGGGGAAATGATCGTTGGGGGGAAGTCATTGAGGGACAAGGAAGAGGAAAGAGAGAAGAGGGGGGAAGAAGGAGAGGTGGAGGAATGGCTGGCTAGGTGAGGAAGATAAAAGTGTGGTGTTTGTGTGTGTGTGTGTGTGTGTGTGTGTGTGTGTGTGTGTGTGTGTAAGCCCCGAGTAGGAGGAGGACGGCTGGCCCGGCCTGGAGGCTGAGGAGGCTGGGTAGGGAAGGGTTAATGGGAGGGAGAGGACGCTGGGGAGGGGAAGAGTTAATGGGGAGGGAGAGGAGGCTGGGGAGGGGAAGGGTTAATGGGAAGGGAGAGGAGGCTGGGGAGGGAAGGGTTAATGTGTTTAGGAAGGGGGATGCAGCGTTTTTGCACTTGGGGATGCGAGGTGGGGGGGGGAGAGAGAAGAAGCCTGCCATATCACATATAATCTAGCCGCCCGTTATTAACGGGCTAAATTCACTAGTAACTCTTATATTAACAAGTGCTCTAAAACTTGTTAAACTAATACTTGCAAATGTTATTCATGATCTCTGTATTTCAAGCATCTTATAAGTTCAAGGAAGCTTAAAGATACTACATTACTGGATTCTAAAGTGTTGCTTAATGGTCCTTGTATTATTAGCAAAACCCAGTCTTCAAAAATGCTAAATGTCAGCCGTAATATCTGTGTTTTGGCTACAAACCTTCTTGACTTTTAAACTTTTTCCTTGGTAAAATTAATTATCCTCTTCTACAAGCACTCAAACTGCCTTTCAGGATCTACTAATGAGCAAAAAAGGCACACGGGTGACGCTGTGGTCTAAACCACAGAGCCTAGGGCTTGCCGATGGGAAGGTCGGTGGTTCGAACCCCCACAACGGGGTGAGCTCCTGTGGCTCAGTCCCTGCTCCTGCCAACCTAGCAGTTCGAAAACACGTCAAAAGTGCAAATAGATAAATAGGTTCCGCTCTGGCGGGAAGGTAAACGGCATTTCCGTGCTCTGCTCTGGTTCGCCAGAAGTGGCTTAGTCATGCTGGCCACATGACCTGGAAAAACTGTCTTCGGACAAATATCAGCTCCCTCAGCCAGTAAAGCGAGATGAGCGCCGCAACCCCAGAGTCGTTCACGACTGGACTTAACTGTCAGGGGTCCTTTACCTTTACCTTTAATGAGAAATAATATCTCATCCATTTGCCATATTCAGGCAGCAATTCCATGTATACTTGTCAAGAAGAAAGTCCAGTTGAGTTGTGGGACTTACTTCCGTGTAAACAATGCGTAGGATTGGACTGGAGTACTATCAGTATGTTGTCAGTAACACATTCCCTGTGAATAAGTGAGCTCAGTGAGACAGACTCACAAGTAAAAGATTGTTCACAAACTCCAGACATTATTATTGCTTACTTTTATATTATTTTAATGAATCTTCTAAAAACAAGGACAAATGAAACTATTTTTCCTAACTTTCATTGGGATTAGCTTTAAACTGAATACAGGTATGTTAAAATAATTCCAAAAGCAATAGTAAATTAGGATGGGGGGGGGGGAAATAAAGTGGAAAGATAGTTAGCTATGGAATTAGACATACACTTAAGTCTGCTTTAGTAGCTGTGGGGAAGCTTGTAGCATGATGTGGGAAGAGGGACATATCCAGCAATCTGATAATGATCCTGTTACTCCATAGTTTTCAACAATGGCAACCTTTCTGCCTCTCTTGCAATTTTCTAGATCAGCTCCATTCTTCATTTTTCTATGGCGCTGTTGGAACCAGTTGTGACATTCAATAAGTTGATAATTTCACACAGGTCTTCTCTATGTGACTGTGATCTGTCATCTACCTCACACAATGGAAGAAGAAAAAACATTTGCACAAGGAGTTCTGTACATGTAGCTGTGCATTGAGTAATTCTGCTAGAATCCCATAGCTGGAAATGTTTCTTCTTGTTTTTGTAAGGCCTATGGCCCTGCAACATGTTTCCCTACAAAAAGATGAATTCGGTGGCTTAAAAGCTTGGCTGGCCCTAATGTGATACAGAATTGAGGTGGCTGCCTCAGTCAACAGATTCTCGGCAGCACTAAACGGTAGCTTTATTGTCAGTTATATTCTTCTTTTAGTGGATGAGTGGGAAAAGTGATCTTGTGTATGTGCTATTACCCTCTGTCCTGTAGAAAGTAATGCGCACTGATTTTGAGTGTGTTACCCTAATGGAAAAGGGGTGAAACAACTGAGATTACTTCAGTCACATCATTATTTATGTTATATACACTGCCCTGAGATGGTTTATATCTTTAAAGATAGCATGAAAACGTTTTTAAATAAATACTGCATATGTGGAAGTGAGGTGCCACTCAGGTCCACAAGGGTCTTGGTCTAGTCCTGCTGAAAACCACTGGCATGTAGCATTCCAGCATTTCCTACAAAACAACAATGGGAACTATCTTTCTTAGGATTCAGGCCACTTCCAGACTGTTGCTGTTTTGCTAAAGACATTTGCACATGTTGCCCTGCAACCAGTCCATGCAGAATATAGGCACCCTATATATAGAAATGAGCAAACCAGTGATATTTCAGGGAGCAGGCTAGCAAACGGGGCCCGTTACTTACATCATAGGAGCCTACACAACACAAAACACTGTTGCTGTGTGTAAGGTAAAGGGACCCCTGACCATTAGGTCCAGTCGCGGACGACTCTGGGGTTGCGGCGCTCATCTCACTTTATTGGCCGAAGGAGCCGGCATACAGCTTCCGGGTCATGTGGCCAGCATGACTAAGCCACTTCTGGCGAACCAGAGCAGCACACAGAAACGCTATTTACCTTCCCGCCAGAGCGGTACCTATTTATCTACTTGCACTTTGACGTGCTTTCGAACTGCTAGGTTGGCAGGAGCAAGGACCGAGCAACGGGAGCTCACCCCGTCGTGGGGATTTGAACCACCGATCTTCTGATCAGCAAGCCCTAGACTCTGTGGTTTAACCCACAGCGCCACCCGCCCTGTTGCTGTATGTAGGTTTTATTTTATTTGTTTTTTCTTATATTTTGGAAATGTACATCCAGGGTTTTTTTCCCTTAAATTTTTTGGGGGCCCCCAAGAGAGTGGGGCCCTAAGCTATAGCTTGTTTAGTTTATACATAAATCCGGCACCCATCATATAACCTCCACACAAGCAAATCATAATAAAAGCTCGATAAAGAGCAGGGGTTGTGTAACCTTCACACGGACTTGTGAAAACAGATCAGAGTGAGAACGCTCAATGAACAGGTTTCCTGGAGGAGACCTCACAACCTTTTTTCTTTTAAAAATATCTGAACTAAAAACTTTCAATGTTGAAGAGAGACTGGGGGTGAAAATAGGCAAAACATTTGAGCCTTACTTTTTGTGCCTCTTCAGTGCTCAGTGTCCTGTGGGAGAGGAGTTCAGCAAAGAAGCGTTGTCTGCCACCTTGGTGCTCACAAAACAACTAGTGACGCTGAATGCAGTCAGGCCAGCAGGCCAGCTTCTGAACAAGAATGCCAGATGGCGGAATGTGCCTCTTACAGCTGGAAAACAGAGGATTGGCAAGATGTAAGTAGACTATCTATCTATCGATCAATTGATCGATCTATCGATCCATTTATTTATTTATTTATTTTAAAAGGTATTCATTACGTTTTGCCTTTAATATTTATGTATTATTAAGGTGATTTCAGTTAAAAGAAACAGAGTCATACAGAAAAAAGAAGGAAATGTGAGAGGGAGAAAAACAACAAAGATACATATAAAAGAGAAAATATGGGGGGGGGGAGCAGTATGCTATATTCCCATATATTCTTGTATAAATTGGTATAGTTTTATTGCCCTAGTGTTTATGTAGATGCTAATAGCCTACTACATTTTGTACAGACTCATGCCAAATGTTATTCTATTTGTTCATACAGAGTCTGTGCCTGTAAGCAGTCCGTTCATAAATTGCCAGTGATATCATATTGTCAGTGCATTGATTGAAGGGTGTCCTCAATATCAATCTCTTGGCCACCATTGGGGCACAGAAAATCCATTTCTGTTGTGCCATTGATAATTTCCATAAACATATTCTCCTCTGAAAGATTTAACTTTTTCTGCCTAGTCGTAGTTACACAGTCCAGCACATTCTCCCCAACTTGTTAGGTAAAGAACACTGTACAAACATGTGTTTCAGAGAGTCATTGTCCTTACCACATCTCCAACACTGAGCTATCTTAGCTAACCCTTTTTTTATACAACCGTACAGGAGTCCAATAAACTCTAAATATTGTTTTCTGTTGTATTAATCTTAATTTTAAATCTAATGACACCTTAGGTATTGAAGCTAATACATTTTCCCACTGGCTGGGTAATAATGTAAGGTCCAATTCTTTATTCCAGTCATCTCTTACAGTCTGCATATTGAACTTGTGTATTGTTAATAGATACCTATAAAAAAAATCTCAGGTACCGTATCTTGGAAGCTGAAAGGGCTGACAGCCCAAACACACTTGTTAGGAGATGTTGTAATTGAATATATTTCCATTGGGCTGCATCTGATAGGTGATATTTTTGTCTTAAAACAGCAAAAGTATAAAATTTGTCTTCCCTATCTATATCAGTTGGTCCAGTGTCAGTACACTTGCTTCCATCCAGTTTCCCCATATCACCATCTATTTTTGCAATTCTTAGTGTGCAGTTTCCCCACAGAGTAATTTAGCATGTGAAAATGGATCAAATTTGTTTTTATTAGCCAGTATGTTCCATATTCTTCTAAGTGATTTAATTGTTTCCAGATGTAAGTAGTCTATAATGTGGTGGGACTATGCTAACACTGAACTAGAGCAAAGGTGTTCCTGATACGCTTTGCCATCACATTTCTCTTTGTGAGGAGTTAGATGGCACAGAGAGCTGATGGGATAGTTGGCCGGTTAAAAACACACTGTCACCATGCTTCGTGTATCAGGTCATTAAGTGGGAGGGGGGACCCTGAGACCCCCAAGGAACAAGTGGGGTCCAAAAAGACAAAAATATGTAGCACTGAACAGATTAGCCACCAACTGTATGTATAATAATATCTCCCTCCGAGTTCCCGCACCAGTGTGGTGGCTTCCTCCGTTCTCTAGAAACCTTGTTTATGCTTTCTACATGATCAAGTCTGGAGATACGCTTTGGAAAATGAGCCCATGCTTTGCAAAATACCCCCCTTTTTAATGCTTACCAAGTGTTCAGTGCCACAGCACGAGCCAGTAGGAACGCATGTGGCAGATTTATTGCGGGAGCACTGACACACACACCTGTTGGACCTAGTGTGCAGTAAGCAAGTAAGAAAGTTTATCGGTTCTGCTGTGCTAGCTAAGTCCTGCATTAGCGCTTTTCATTTGGCAAGCAGGCATAGAGTAGACCTGCTGCTGTGGGCAAGAGTCGGCTCGATCATCGGAATGTTAGTTCAGGCAAACGCTAAGCATTAAGTTCTTAAGGAAACACCAGGACATGTTCAAAAACCTATTAATGCTGGT
This sequence comes from Darevskia nairensis, assembly GCA_034642065.1. NCBI lineage: Eukaryota > Metazoa > Chordata > Lepidosauria > Squamata > Lacertidae > Darevskia > Darevskia nairensis. The sequence continues at coordinate 43,508 of JAWWNI010000577.1, read as the reverse complement.
GACTTGGTTTGTTAATTAAAGCAGGAAGCTTAATTTTCAGAAGGTAAAAGGCAGAGCTTTTTAAATGAGAAGTGTTTGATCTATCCCACATAAGAAGTGGACGGCATAAGCAGATTTAATTACCACTATGTATGGCATATGGTTACCAGGGTTGTTGTTCTTTTCATCAGTATAATCTACTGAGCTGATACAGGATAATTGAAGAAAGCAAGTTTGTTCTATTAAAAAAAGGCACCTCTTTAAATAATTTTAAGTGTGAGATCACCTTCCTTTGAATACAATTATTACTTTGTTTTTAATTTTGCTATTCTGTAAACAGATTTCAATACTGTCCCCATTGGTAGTGAATAGCTACGGTATTGTAATGCCAGTTATTTTGGTCCACAACTCCCATCGGCTGGCCAGGGGCCACACTGGCTGGAGCTGAGAGGAATTGTAATCCAGAACATCTGGAGAACGACATGTTAGGAAGAGGCAATAGTGTATATATTTCAGATATATGCTAAACCTAGGATACATCTGGATGTGTCTGGGCAGAATCTAGAAATGGTCACTCTCTTTGAGTGTGTTTCGCACTGGCTGACTGGAGGCATGGTTCTGGGCAGTCAACCGGGTCTAGAAATGACTACTTAGATCCCCAAATTGTTCATGACAGGCTGGCCCTTGTGAATCCAGTGTTTGCTGGAACTTAGGCTACATTCACACGGCAGTTTCTTCTGTTTCCCCAAAGTTTCCCTAATTTATTGTTCAGCTTTCATATGACATAAAAGCCACTTCCAGAAATACAGCAGAATGTGGCACAAATTTAGTGCTCATTTCCCTTTTATTTGGTCCAGAAAGACACCTGTTTGCAAAAAAACAACAACCCCAAAACAACCCACATAAATGAGTGCTAAATATGCTCTATTTACTCCACTATATTTTCAGAAGTAGTTTTTGTGTGGTATGAAAGCTCAGATATAATGGGGGAAATGGAATAAGCTGCTGTGTGGATGCAACCTTGGTCTATTCACTTGTCTCCGAGCATATCCTGATGTATCCAAGTGCTTGGAATTCACCTGGAGAATTCACCTGTGGCTCATCTTTTGCAAACAGGGTCAGTCCCAGGCATCTTTCTATGTGAATACACACCATCTAGTACAAAACAGTGATGTACCGGCACATGTGCTGACACATTATAAATGAATCTAAAAACAGATGTCTGTCTTAAAAGTTTTGTTTTGGTGCTTTTAAAAGTGCTTCTCCAGAGCCTGCTAAAAAATGGATCTGATTATGAAAAAGGTTATAAGGTGGAGAATAACTTGTCATTATTCAGAAGCAAGGAGAAGGGATGTACCAGAAAGTTTTGGGTGTCTGTGGCTTTATAGCAGCCGGCATTTGTTAATCTTGCCCTACACAGTCAAGATTTCACAGCAGATTAGTAAAAGAAAGAAATAAAGCAAAAAGAAACCTCTGCTAGCTTGTATAAATAGAAAAATCTCCTTGTTGCCCCTCTCTTGTCTTCCCATTCCTTTGTTTTGTGAACATTTTCTAGACAGGTAGATCAGATGCTTGTGGGATTATGAGGCATGTATGAGGAAAGGAAAGCAAGAAACAGAATATTTTTTTAAAAAAAAATTAACAATCAAACATCCTGAAATGGAGAGGAGACAGTGTGTGAGAGAGGGTACATTGTGGGTTTTTAGTGGTATTTGTTTCAAAAGGTGTGTAACAGATGAAAACTATACATTTGTAATACATACTTGAACGCAGACACAAAATAAAGTTGTAACTGAGTCTGAAGGATTGTTTGCCTAACGCACTCACGCAAATATATATATATATATATATATATATATATATATATATATATATATGTATATGTATATGTATATGTATATGTATATGTATGTATATACACAGGTGAAACTCGAAAAATTAGAATATCGTGGAAAGGTTCATTTCTTTCAGTAATTCAACTTAAAAGGTGAAACGAATATATGAGATAGACTCATGACATGCCAAGCAAGATATGTCAAGCCTTTATTTGTTATAATTGTGATGATTATGGCGTACAGCTGATGAGAACCCCAAAGTAACAATTTCAACTTTGGGGTGCTCATCAGCTGTACGCCATAATCATCACAATTATAACAAATAAAGGCTTGGCATATCTCGCTTTGCATGTCATGAGTCTATCTCATATATTAAACTCCAGTAGCTAATAAAAACAATTGCTTACATAAATGGAATTTTTCACAATATTCTAATTTTTCGAGTTTCACACACACATACACACACACACACACACACTATATATATATATATATTGTGTGTGTGTGTGTGTGTGTGTGTGTGTGTGTGTGTGTGTATGTAACATGTTAGCACCATGAGGGCACTTTTGCATTAACTGATAACTGGCATGGTCTGCTCAGGTTGTTGAATTCCATGTCCGGTATATCTTTCCTTCTAGCACATTCACAGTTGCATATAACACTTTCTTCCTCCCCCTTTACTTGGGACAGAAAGGACGAATAAAAAGCAATTCCCAGTTCTTCAGATTCTGAAGGAACAAACTTTCCTCAGAGAGCAGAGAGAATGTTCAAGGTGAAGTCAACAGCTTCTTCCTTCAGATTTGCTTGTCCTCGAATTCCCACAATATGTTGCATTAACAGCACACATGGCAGAGTTTCTTACCCTCAGCTCACCCCCACGTCGATTGTGGGCCCCCGGGGATGGTTTTTATATATAGAAAAGATACACATTCTGACATTGTGCTGCTGTCTTAAGGTCCAGAGATACTCCAATCCCAAGCAGTGACAAGTGAGGATCAATAGAAGCTCCAAGGAAACACTTACTTCAAGTGGCGTAAAAAATTTGTGCCTTGAGCTGCACTACAATAGCTCACAGCCTAGTTCTTTCTGTAAGCAGGAAACAAAGGAGGGCTCAGCCTTGAACTGTTGTCTCCTGCAGAACTGCTTGTAAAAAGATTGTGTGGAAGATTGTAGGAAGCACAGTGTGAACAGAACACATTGAAACAGATCCAGGTAGCACATTTAAAGATCGCCACAGAGCATGCATTGGCAGAACTTACCCAAATCGGAGTAACTTTGTTCCCAAAGCAACTGCTCCTTTCTCTCCACAGTCCCTCACTCTCTTCTTTCTCCCTCTGTCTGTTTCTCGCAAATTTTGTTATAACTTCTACACAACTGGAAAGCATTAGGGACCCCTCCCCCACTCACACTGCCGGCCCTTTTTGTGGGAGGTGAATATTTGATGGGTCACGCTGGTTTTCTAACGCTTTCCAGGCTCCCCGTGTGCTGGTTTTGTGTGTGTGTGTGTGTGTGTGTGTGTGTGTGTGTGTGTGTGTGCGCGCTCTGTAAATCTCTACCATGTGACAGAACAGACTTCAAGGAATGCTTTAAAAAAAGAAACCCACCAACCTTTAAATCCCTGACATCTTCCTCATAAGAAATCATGAATGACAGTCCAGATCTTGCACACATTAAACACTTGGTCCTTCGGATATCTTTTTTCCAGCTGTTTTGTACCCCTCACACCACTTCCAACCCGCAACCCCCTCTTTTTTCAAACTGATAAACTGCCAAAAAAGGCACCTTGTCTGCCATAGAACTAGTTTTCATGTTATTTATTGAGGGATGAGGTGCAGGCTGAATTAAGCCATCTGGTAGTAAATCCAGACTGACACGAAAAGCCTGTTGGAAACAAGGTTACAACCTCATTAAGGCCTGCGTTTGAACCTCTGTCCCTGACTGGTTCAATTTTCCGCGGTCCTGTTTACAATTCCAGTGAGCTTATTCTACTGTTACTTAATTGTTTGCAATGACGTTCTACGTTCCTTGAAGATGGTCTGAAACCTTCAGCTGGGGTAAAATGTGTAACCTGGTGGCAAACATTGACTTCCTATAGGGACAAACATCTTGCCGGTTCTGAAAAAGGTGTACTGGCTGTCAGGTTGCCTTTGGGCCTAATTCAAAGTGCAAATTCTGGCCTTTGCCCACCTAGGGCCTAGTCCTTACTACCTTAAAGTTGTGGTGTGGAGCCATTTGCCCTGCCTAAATTCTCTTAGCAACCTTGAGGTATGTATGAAGCCGGCTGGCTCATCGGTAGCATTCAGATGCAATGCACTTCACTGTCGCTTTTTCCCAGTGCAGACTGTGGGTCTTGTTCTTCCTTCGTTGGCTGTATTTTTCATTTGCTGTGCTTTATGATTGCATTTGCTTTGTTTCATTGCGTTTCAAATCGTGGGGTGTTTTCTTCCAACGTCAAAAAAATACCTCGAAGACTGAACGATGGGTTACACATTTTGATTAATTAAATAAACGAATGAAGTTACGGCATACCGTGAAACACAAACCTGTTTTCTTCCCCACTGCTTGCTCAGAAGCACCTTCTCACGTGAGAAACACACCATATATCACAGGCAGTGCTTATCATTCCTAGGGCTGCTTCTGCCTCCTTGGTCTGCAGAACTTTATTTTGTCTCTGCCACCGTGGTTCTAATATACCGTCTTTCCCCCTTTTTAAGACACCGTCTTATAATTTTTTTTCCTCAAAAAAGCACAGGGTGGCTTATTTTCAGGGGGTGTCTTATTTTTATTACGTCAGTATGGTACGGTACAGCCTCCCCCTGCGACGGGAACAATGGCAGCACCACGGCTTACTTTTGGGGTATGTCTTACTTCTCACAAACGTAAAAAAACCCTGCCATGGCTTACTTTATGACTACGTATTAAAAAAGGGGAAACAGGGTATCTACCTAAACTTGACAGCTATAGAGGCTGGCAGAAGGAGGAGTGACACGGGACTATGTGCTGGTGTGAAGTCATATAGTAGACTACCAGCATATTCCTATTAATTGGGTAATTGTAATAATTGTAATTGGGACGCGGGTGGCGCTGTGGGTTAAACCACAGAGCCTAGGGCTTGCCAATCAGAAGGTCGGCGGTTCGAATCCCCGCGACGGGGTGAGCTCCCGTTGCTTGGTCTCTGCTCCTGCCAACCTAGCAGTTCAAAAGCACGTCAAAGTGCAAGTAGATAAATAGGTACCGCTGCAACAGGAAGGTAAACGGCATTTCCGTGCGCTGCTCTGGTTCGCCAGAAGCGGCTTTGTCATGCTGGCCACATGACCTGGAAGCTGTACGCCGGCTCCCTTGGCCAATAATGCGAGATGAGCGCCGCAACCCCAGAGTCGGTCACGACTGGACTTAATGGTCAGGGGTCCCTTTACCTTTATGCTTCGAATTAGGCTTCACTCCTTTTGGCTGTCACTCAGATAAGTTCCACTCCAAGCCCCAATGGTGCAAGGTGGAGCCATTGTCAAGAGGGCGACTTCCCAGTTCCACCCCATGGCATGCACCACTAGTGTTCTAAGCCTCCGTCCTAGATCCAGCACAAAAGGAGGTAAGTGGGAAGCAGTTGGAGCTTTTTCAAAACTTCAAAAAGCAATGAGAGGACATCTCCCTTAACAGCCAACACCAGTCCTGCCATCCACCATATTTCTCCCTCCCTGCATCAGTCCTGCCACATGGTCACCAGCCTCTCTTTCCAATCTCTTCTTTCAACAGTGCAGCAAAACCTGTGGCGAAGGGTCCAGATATCGCAAGGTGACCTGTGTAGATCAAGATATGCAAAAGGCCGACAGCCTTCACTGTGATTCAAGCAAGAGGCCGCCTGATATTGAGGCCTGCAACCTGGCACCGTGTGAATACATTTGGATTACAGGGGACTGGTCAGAGGTATGTCTGCAGTAAGGCAAAAAGAGGGAGTCTCTGCTTTTGTGCTCTGGTTAATTGCATCCACCCAGAATGCCAAGAATAATATATGCAAATCATATATTATAATGCTCCTTGATTTTCTCCAAGAGCTGATCGGTGGTGTTCTGCAAAAATTCACTTTACGTTGGTTAATTCGTTTGTCAAAGAGTGGGTCAGGATGGGGAATGATAGCAGGAGAGGTTACTATTCGGTCCCTATATTTTATATCCCGCAGAGGTGCCCACTGTTGGTCCAGTTGTTGAGAAAACAAAAAGAAAATTAGGCCGGGAGGGAGAAGGCTAAGGAATTACCTGACAACTTTTAAAATAACAATTTGTTCTCGTAAATACGAAGATCAGATTTCTACTTCTTGAGCAAATATGGGCTGGCACTTCTGCCCCCACAACACTGAGCACACCTGTCAAGAGAAATCAGCTGCTTCCCATGTTTGCCCAAGCTCAGCACAGAAGGAAGCAGATGGATCCTGGCCTGTTCCTTCTGCATCATATGAAGAAACGTTTTGCACCGGGGAAAATCCCCATCGAGAAATGGCAGTGCTATTGCTCACCTAGCAGAATAGGGATTTTTTTTTTTAGAGTAGAATGGAGTTGAAGCATGAAAAGAAAATGCATGTGGATGTCTGGTGCAAGAAGGAGCTAAGAGATTCAGCTGACACCCCCCCCCCATTCCACATTTCTTTGGGCTCACCTATATCCCAAATCTAGATTATTGGGGGAGGTGATGATTCTTGGTACGTTCCTTAAATGGGTAGAAGAGAGACCTGGCTATATTTCTGTACTATTAATCTAAATGATGCTGCCATAATAAATTACCCAGAGCAGGTGGATTTTGCATAATATTCCCTAATTACTCTATAGTTTCAGATTCTGGGTGGGCAGGGAATGGAATGATAAAAGAGAATGAATAAATGGAGAAGATGACAGAATGAGCTACAGGAGTTGTTGAAGACTAAGGGGAAAGGATTGGGTAGTCAACAGAGATTGTGCCTTCGCCACTGGAGGTGCCTCCATTTTGTTTTCCAGCCCTTTACCAGAAATGGCGCTGTTCCCAAATGGCCTCAAAGCAAATATCCATAACATATTCTTTCTTTAAATTGCCATAGTTCCAGTCCTGCAAACATAGTCATGCTTCAGTTAGGTTCAAAGGTTCTTCAAAGATATGATTCAAGCTCTTCCTAGGCACTGATGCTGAAGGAGGGGGGGGATGTATAAAGGCAAAGAACTTCTGTTCTTTTTTTTAACATTGCAGGCAAATCTTCATCTGCTTCTTTTGCAACCAACTTGTTTTACTTTGGTTTGACGTCCCGTGGAAACATTTCCTGTGTAGGATTGTTTGCAGATTACAGTGTGTGGCCCATAGACTCCCTGATATTACGCTACAGGGAAACCACAGGATATTTGATCCAGCAGTAACTTGTAATATATTCCTCACCACGGGAGTGTGGGGAAATGCACTCTCTTCGATGGCAGCACATAATAGTTTATTCCCCCCGTACCGTGTAAAAACAATGTGATTGTGTGTGCATTGGTAGATTATAACAGCAAATTATACCAAAATTCTGATAAAAAAGTCTTCTACAGAATCTCTGTATTAATTTGTTTTAAGTCTTTATGTGTGTGCTGCAATGATCGTCTGCAAGGGAATTGTTCATATTTTTATGGAATAGTTCCCTTAAAGTGGGTTGTGCTGAACTGTGCTCATGTGGGGAGCAAACCGAAGGAGGAATGTGGTGATAGAGACCACACATCGAAATGTAATCCTACCTGTTGCAAACCACTCACTGAAACATTGTGCTAACAATCTTCCACACCAGCAGTGTTATTTTTACCATTTATTTTTATTTATTTTTTGCAGAAAGAGGAAATCTAGACTAAACGTTTGAAAAGGGCTGGCATTTAGATGACAATAACGTCATTTGGGCAGTGCGGGGAGGAAATTGCATGTAGGGGGCAGCTTTATTCCTTTTCATCTCTTTGGCACACTCTGAATTTTCAGACTGTGTCACAGAGACAGAATACTAGGAATTCTGCCTGGGAATAAGAAATAGCAAATAGGGAATAGCAAATTTGGTGGCAATGCCTTCTCCCCTGAAACTTCCTTGGGAATAGAGGACAATCAGTTTCTGATCCTTTACTATCACATTTTAGGTGCCTGCTCTAAAAGGGGGAAGGAGGATATACATCACAGATTACGTGGAGGTGCTGACTAGGGTATAAAGTTAGGGTATAAGATTGGACCATTAGGTCCAATCGTGACCGACTCTGCGGTTGCGACGCTCATCTCACATTATTGGCCAAGGGAGCCAGCGTACAGCTTCCGGGTCATGTGGCCAGCATGACTAAGCCGCTTCTGGCGAACCAGAGCAGCACACGGAAACACCTATTTATCTACTTGCACTTTGACGTGCTTTCGAACTGCTAGGTTGGCAGGAGCAGGGACCAAGCAACGGGAGCTCACCCCGTCGCGGGGATTCGAACCGCTGACCTTCTGATCGGCAAGCCCTAGGCTCTGTGGTTTAACCCTTAAATATCAGAGGTAGGAGTGGTTAAGGGCAGGAAGGGAATAATGGGAAGCACGAGATCCCACCCATGCTTGGTATAATCACTGGGCTTTGGCTGGTAAGTAAAAGACCAAGGGGTAGGTCATTTATTCTTCTGTCAAAAGCTTACTTTGAGCGTCCCTAATGTTACCAAAACAAATCGATTTTCTTTCTTCCCCTAGTGCTCCGTGACATGTGGCAAAGGCTACAAGCAAAGGCTGGTTTCCTGCAGTGAAATTTACACAGGGAAGGATCATTATGAGTATGGTTATCAGAACACAGTCAACTGTCCAGGAACACAACCACCAAACGTGCAGTCATGCTATCTAGGCGAGTGCCCAGTTTTGGCATCATGGAGAGTTGGAAATTGGGGAAGTGTATGTTTCTAATCTTACTCCTTTTTTATTATTTGTTGTTTAATATTAATGTGTAGCCCACTCTGCTCTAAGAACCAGAAAATATAGGGGGTGGGGAATATTATCTGTCTTAAGTGAAAGGTACCTTGAAGAACCAATAGGAAATGAGGTTTGGGGAACTCACATTAATCTGCCACAGTCTTTCACATCTGAATTTACTCATTTTTCCCTGACTTGGAAGGAGGGGTGGCGAAAATCCATGATTTTTCATCCCCTGCTCAGCCTGCATTGATTGGGTGGCTTAACAAAATTGCAAATTTCGCTGATGAGCTGCAAGTTGAGCAACCAGTTGGTATGAACAGGAAGTAGCAGCCAACACACAGAATATGCTCTGGGTTGAGTGTAGCTACAGAGACATTCCATCACATAGGTGTTCTCTCTTTGCCAATAATCCCCGTCCTCAAGGAGAACCAGTGCAATCCTTTGGCAGCTATGGGGCTAAATCAGGTGCGATTTTCCCCCAACTCCATCAAGATGGACTGCAAGCTCCCCCACCTCTGATGGGTGACTGTGATAGGTGGACAGGACTGCACACCTGTAAAACACCTGGCATCACCATGAATTTTCATCATTTAGTTCAGTGGTGGGAAACCCATTTTTCTGATATGGTGTGATAGTTGACTGGAAACTGGAGTGTAGCAAATCCCAACAGCACTTGAAGTCACCCCTGAGCAGCACTGACTCCAAGCCCCACTTTTAGCAGGGATTGGCTTCACTCATTTGCTCTGATTGTCTTGCATTTGGTGCCAAATTTATAAGCAACAAGTCCAAAGTTCTTTTTTTTTAGGCCCCCACTTGTTCCTTCGCATTCAGGTCCCACACTTGATGTATATGGCTGGGCATGGCTTGGATAAAACAGCCTCACAGGCCAAATGAGGCCCATTGGCTGGACTAAATGAAGAGAGGAGGCTGGCAGGGCACCATTAAATTAACTACTGTTAATTAAAATGTTCTCAGACCCAAATGCATTGTTGTGTGGTCCTAGTGTGGCTAGGATCTATGGAATTTTGCTACTGGGAAATCCGCTTACAGGATCACATACAGATCTTTCCTTTTAACACAAACCCTTCACAACCAGAGAGCTTCTGGCATTTGTTCGGAGTTCAGAAGGATCTAATCTGACTGTGACCAACCGTTTGTATGCCTGGATACAAAAATAAAATCCAGCCCATATGACTTTAGACAGAAGCGTTTCCGACAGTGTGAGTGAGTTTCATATTTCTAAGATAGATGTTCACCTGGCTTCAGAAATTGCATTGTGCATGGCCTTTTATTGTGCATTTTTGCTGGTGGCCAGGGGAGGAGGGGGGTTAATCCATTGTACTGAACAAGTGGAATAGTGGACCGTAGTTCTTTCCTTGCAGTGATTATTATTGCCTTAAGATGCAGGAATTGTCGGCATAAAGAATAAAGTATATTTCTACTAGAGCAAAATAGCATTGCCAGACCTCTGGTCTCTTTGCACCCATAACCTGGGAGTCAGAACGGAGGCTGCTTGAGGTCTTACTTACTTACTTTCTTCTTCTTCTTCTTCTTCTTTTTTTTTTTTTTTTTTTTTTTTGCCGAATCATTTTTATTAAATTTTCCAATCATAAAAATCACATCATATATTTATAAATATCAATTAGTCCATATAGTCCAATTAGTCCAAATATATCCAAATGGATTGCCAAATTATTACTTCTTCTTTTTTTTTACTTCCCTTGCTTCAGACAATTAGGATTTTAATCATTTCGTTAAGTCCATCGCCTTCCGTAGTCCTGATGTCATCAATCTCCTTTCTGTTGTTGTCCGTCTTTCTTGTTTTCCTTCACGCCACTGAGTACATTCGCAAGTGAGATAAAACAGCCAAAAACTATCATGACTGTGTGAGTTCTATATCCATCCTTTTTTCAACCCCCCTGGCCTGGTGCCTCTCGGCTTCAAATCCAAAAGTTCCATCTCAACAATTGCCATCTTAACTTAACTTCGATGAGTTTCATATAATGCGTTTTACTTAAAATCTTATCGTTCCAGCTGCTTCAAAGTCTTTCCAAGGGTGGGGGCCTGTCAGTATATGATTCCGTATATTTTGCAGTAATTTGTGGCATTCCCACCCTCTCTAACCTTGGTTCACAGCCAGATCTGTCTCAGTCGACCTCTAATTAAGCTGCGTCATAAATCACTCCGGCCATTTCTAGAAGTCAGCTAGTTCTCTCATAGAATAAAGGAAAGGAAAAAAAAGACAACCGTGCCCAGGAGTGTATTATATCGTAAATTCTTTTCCACACAATTTATTTTCAATCTCACTTGTTATAAATAATAGAAACGTCTCTTCAAGGGGGTTGCACTCAAAGATAGCATAAAGCAAAACTCCCCCCCTTTCATTCCGTTCCCACATACCAGAGTATTGCAGTCCTATTTTTTTTCTTATTTCTTCTTATCTTCTCAGTGGCTGGGTTGTTAAGCAAAATGCCTCCTCTCCTTCTTGTCTGAAGCAAGTCCAAAACATTACCAAATTATTCATTTAAGTTGTGGAGACCGGGAGCAGGAAGAGTAGCTTCAGGGAGAGCCGAATTCCCTCGGGGGCTATGCGTCCAAGCCCCCCCCCCCGCTCCTCCCTCCTCAGAGTTCGGAGCAGGATTAATGGGCATCGCGGATGAGGCAGCTCTTCCCACATATCCTGGGAAGATTTCGGGAGGCTGATTTACTCCCATATCAGCCCCTTTGCCCCATGAGATTCGGAGTTGATGTTTTTTTCAGCCACGTCCTCCCATTCCCCGCCGGAAGTGATGTCTTACTTACTTTCGGGTGTTTTCAGCAGTTGAACTGAACTTACTTCCTTTGCTTTCCAGTGTTCGGTGAGTTGTGGAAATGGAGTAATGCACCGGTCAGTTCAGTGCCTTACGAACAACGACCAAGTGAGCCCCTTGTGTCTTGATGAACTGAAACCTGAAGAAAGGAGGACATGCCACAATATTCATGACTGTAAGGGCCTTTTGCAAATTGTTGTTGTTGTTTTTAATAACCTGAACTTTCCCTTTAATGCTATAACCATCCCTAGCACCAGTCAAGCACCTATAGTTCTGTATTCCTGTCCCCACTGAATTGATGTCATGAAGCTTTACACCAGTGGGTAGCCATATGCCCCCATTAGATGCCGCTGCTGGGTTTTGTGTGTGTGTCATTCTGTTTTTCAGTTAGGGGAGTTGTCATCGGCTGGCAATGGGAGCACATAGCCCTCCAATAACTAAACGCCACATTTTAAAAATTACCAGGCCACTGTTGAAAGGAAATGGGAGCAGTATTACTGGTGTTAGTCTCATAGATAGATAGATAGATAGATAGATAGATAGATAGAGATTAGGGCTGCCTATGTTCAGATTTTTCCGGACATTACCAGGGGGAATTTCTGAAAGACGGCGCTTTGTCATGGATCTTAGGCAAGTCAATCGAAAAATCAGCTGTTTAGAGCTTACATTCTGAAATTTTGTATTATTATTTTTTTACTAACAATTCTTTAATTTAGGTGAATTACCAACAAGCTGCAAAGAAGTAAAAAGGCTCAAAGTCACCACTGAAGATGGAGAATATTACCTTCAAGTTAAAGGAAAGCTCCTAAAGGTATGGTTCAGCCACTTCTGCATCGTTTCTGTGTGTGCATTTCATTGAATTTCCAGGACTGCATGAGTTCTCAGAGATCAGATAACTTTGGAGAATGCCTATTCATGGTACATTTCTAGAAGAACTAAAACTTTGTTGCTTATAACCTTATAATCCCTCCTTTGGAAATATTGCATTCCACATTCAGCATCATGGTCAATAGAACTCCCTGGTTCATCCAGTTCTTTCAACCTCTTGATTTTAAAAGGGGGGGGGGGACACCCTTTGTGTCCATGTGAGTGTGTTTGCATGTGTTATTAATCCTTGGAATTTTAATTATGTGCATGCATGTTGAGGCCAATTTGCATTTTGCAATATATATTTAAGAAAAACTAATAATTCATTTCAGTTCTCTTGTGACTTCTACCTGTGTGTTTCCCATCCTTTGATTTCCTAGTCATTCATTTAACACCTAGCATTAGATGTTTGATTAAACTGAAGGCCTGTTTCTCTCAGATTTATTGTACTGGCATGGAATCTGACAGACCAAAAGAGTATGTGACTCTGGCAAATGGCGAAGCGGAGAACTTCTCAGAAGTATACAGCTACAGGTAAGAACATCAAGGCACTCTGCACTTGGCAGTGCTTTGTTTTCTCTTCCTGGCGTTATGTTTCTTGTCATGAGTAGAAAATGGCTTTTCTTTCGATTCAGATTACATAACCCGACCGAATGTCCATATAATGGAAGCAGAAGAGAAGACTGCCAGTGTAGGAAAGATTACACAGCAGCTGGGTTTTCCGCCTTCAGCAAAGTTAGGCTGGACCTGAACACTATGCAAATAATAAGTGAGTAACAACAGGGCTTTACCCTCAGAATGCTCTCTCTCTCTCTCTCTCTCTCTCTCTCTCTCTGTGTGTGTGTGTGTGTGTGTGTGTGCACGTGTGCACAATTTTCAATTTAAAGCTAGGGTAATGTCCTTACAATACCTGGGTTAACATTTTATACTACAGTACTTTGTACTTGAATGGTCGTGTAGTTTAAAACCACCAAAAAATGGATTTCTCTTCAGTTCACTTGAAGCAAGAAAGAACAACTCTCCCTTTTAGTCTGAATTTGTTCACTTTGTTGCACATTCAGGTTGTTTCCTTCTCCTCCTGAACTCAGAAGCAGAGTTTAAATCATAAAGGTTTGCCCTGCAAGTTTTGTTTCATATATGACTCCCCTGCCTTTTCTCCAGTGGCACGATAGACCCTCAGGGTAATAGGTCGATTGCCTCCCCAGAGCTCCCTTCAGGTTTGAGCCCCTCTGGAAATCATAGAAGTTCCACTGCAGCAATGTGGTAGCTTATTTTATATTTCTACCACAGTTGGAACTGGACACAATTCCTACTGATTGAAGTGGAATTTGAGCCAGGCCAAAGGAAATTAGATTCTTCACATATGGTAGGACCATATCCAAAGCCTGTTCATGCCATTCCCAAAAGAAGTCGAGCAGCATTTCTGAATTCAAGTCCTCTGTTCTACTCCCAGGACACTCCTAAGGTGTCAAACGTGACGCGAAACATAATAAAGGAATAAGCCCAAAGGTGGTGGTGGTCAGATATACCATCAGTGCCCATGTGGTCCTGAGCATATTTTCCCTATGTAAAATATATATATATTGTTAAAAGACTGGCATCCTGCATATTTAGAATGCCTCCACCTTTAAAGATAAATGAGTTGTTCCTCAATTTTAACATGCACACGTGTTACGCCGAGTGTCGCATTTAATTGCCAACCTTATTGTTTAGGGAGGATCCCAGCGGATTCACAAGATTAATGTGTAAAGGCAGGTGCACCATATTAAATGGGGATCAAAAAATGCATTTGGTTTTCCTTTCCCTGCTGTTCCGTTCCCTTTGTCTCTCTGGTTCTTACCAAATATTTTTCACAGCAACCGATTTGCAGTTCGCGCAGACGCTTGATGGACGACCTGTACCTTTCGCCACTGCTGGGGACTGCTACAGTGCAGCCAAGTGCCCACAGGTATCTCCACAACAATGTTCTAGCATTATATGAATTGCTCTTGATCGGAACAGTCGCTCTCCAGCCTCTGCCCCTCCAAACCTAGCACTTCCCTTTGTCAGCATGAAGAAGAAGAAGAAGAGTTTGGATTTGATATCCCGCTTTATCACTACCCGAAGGAGTCTCAAAGCGGCTAACATTCTCCTTTCCCTTCCTCCCCCACAACAAACACTCTGTGAGGTGAGTGGGGCTGAGAGACTTCAAAGAAGTGTGACTAGCCCAAGGTCACCCAGCAGCTGCATGTGGAGGAGCAGAGACGCGAACCCGGTTCACCAGATTATGAGTCTACCGCTCTTAACCACTACACCACACTGGCTCTCGACAGTGGCAGGCATTGGTTTTGTATAGTCACGTTCCACCCTTTAACCACAAAGGTTTGTCAGGACAGCAGGCAATTAGAACAATAATTTACTGTTCAAACAACATGAACATTAAAAAGGACAAAGAGATTAAACATTAAAGAGAAGGAAAAGAGCCACTAGTGTAAAAACCAGATACCTTGAGAGCTGTTGTTGGCAACCACCTCTCTTGGGAGACAGTGAAGGAGGGAAAAGTCAGACCGTTGGAAGGTTGCAGCACCTGCTGTGACTATAGAGAGCGATATGGGAGAGACATGTTTTGTTGCATCCAGAACAGATGAAGGCGTCTGGTTGTGCTGTTGCAGATGCACCATGCCGTTTCTTCTTTCTGTGCTCCTCCCGGTGGTCATTCCTCCTTTGGTCACTGCTACACATGGATACACAACTTGACTGTCTGTCTCCAGGCACTGCTGTCGTCTGCAAGGGATTCCCTCATGGTGAGGCTGACGTTGTCATGTCACTTCATGTCACGTTTGCAGACATCTTTGTAACGCAGAGTTGGTCTGCTGCCTGAAGCCAGCTCCCCGTAGAGCTCGGGCAAACAAAAACGGTCTTCACCGGGATCTGAATAGATATCAAAATCAGCTGCTAGGTAAACCTTTTATGGGGTGTAACTCCAAGGACTGACCACATAGAAAGCCCTACCTTTGGCCCTACGCCTGCCCTCAGCTCAGATGCCAGTGAAACTCAGAAAAGGGTGATGGAGGAAGATCTTGTAGATCTCTGGGGAGGTTTGTGTGGGAGCAAGTGGTCCTTGAGGCACAGCGGTCCTAAGCCACTTAGTTGTACGTGTGATAACATTGTTTCCTAAAGATATCGAGAGTCCTGCACAAAGACCCATTTCTTTTGTTGCAAGAGTGGGGAGGGGAACCAAGGATGATTGGCGTTCCAGTGAGCAAACAAGAGTGTGACAGATGCTACAAAGGTTTTTTTTAAAAAAATCGAATTTCCCCCAACCAGGTTTTAAAGGGGGGGGGGGGAGAGAAATGATGTCTCTTCAAAAGCGGAAAGTTGACTTTCTCCAGTGAGCAGCAGAGATTACTAGGGAAAGGGCAAGGATGCCCTCAGCTGGCGATCTGCAGCAAAAACAGCCTTTCCTCAGGAAGCTGCAGATGGGAAGAAATGCTTAATCTCACTCCTGCTGTGATTTGTACAGTATGTGCTAATCGCTATGAGGGCTTGGGACAATTGAAAACATTGCCGGGGAGATCTTGTTAGAATAATGACACAATGGCTTGTTGTTGCAGGGCGGGGGTTGCAGGGTTGTGGCAGTGGAGAACAGCACCGTTCGGAATTAGGTTTTCTTTCTTTTCCTTCGTTTCGGCAAATTTTATTACGTGGCTGTCATTTCAGACCTGATGCATCTCCTTTTCCATTTCCAAGGGCCGCTTTAGCATCAACCTCTCTGGAACCGGCCTGTCCGTGACACAAACGTCAAAATGGCTTTCCCAAGGGAATTACGCAGTTTCTGAAATTATAAAATCACCAGTAAGGAAAATCTTTTAACTTGCAGCTAATTGTGACATCGTACCTGTTACACCTATCAAATTATATTGCAATGTACCTTTGTAAATTGTGCTTTGTACATATGGGGCGTTCGGGAGGGGGGGAGTTTAAAATAACCTCTTGCACTCTAATGCGAAGCATAAGAACTGTGAAGCATGGTCTGTAATTGGTGGGTTTAGAGCCACAGACTGGAGTAAATTCAACTTGATCTGTATTATTGCAATTAATTAGTGGGTCTGCTTAACCGTGAAGCTAAAAACACTGAGCACAGTGGTGCAGACACTTCTTTAATTAGTTGTCTGAGTCCTCAGGAAGCATGCAGTTGGGAGCCTGCTCTAACAGTGCTACTGAGCATAATAAAGTACCAAAGAGATTACTTTCCAGTGCCTGCGGTTCTTCAGCTCGTTCCCCCTACCCTTGTGGATCCAGGTACAACAATAGCACTGTAAAGCCTCTATTTAGCATTGGTTATGTGTTAGTATGATTGCCACATCTGTGGCACTTTTCAGCACACAAAATGCAATAAATATAAAGAGAGAGAAAAAAGTCCTTACGATGCCCACTGGACAAGGGTAGGCTGAGGGGGTTTCTCCTTCCCCAAACCCACCCAGCGAATGCTGTTGATAAGCAGGAAGTTGGGTCACCACAAGGCATTTCATACGGCCTCTTGTCAAAACAGGGACCTTCATTTTCCCAGAATACCAAACTGGCCTTTGTACCTCATACCCAGGCCCGTTTCGAACACGTCAAACCGATTAACACGAATACTGGGCTTGATATTTTTGAGAATCAAATGGGTTTGCCACAAGCTAGCAGACTCCAAGGCGCTGTGGGTTAAACCACAGAGCCTAGGGCTTGCTGATCAGAAGGTCGGTGGTTCGAATCCCTGCGACGGGGTGTGCTCCTGTTGCTTGGTCCCTGCCAGCCTAGCAGTTCGAAAGCACGTCAAAGTGCAAGTAGATAATAGGTACCGCTGCAGCAGGAAGGTAAACGGCGTTTCCGTGCGCTGCTCTGGTTCGCCAGAAAGCGGCTTAGTCATTCTGGCCACATGACCCAGAAGCTGTTCGCCAGCTCCCTCGGCCAGTAAAGCGAGATGAGCGCCGCAACCCCAGAGTTGGTCACGACTGGACCTAATGGTCAGGTAATGGACCTTTACCTTTACCTTAGCAGACTCCATACAGAGTCCCAGGCATGCAAGACCACAGAAGATGGAATGGCCCAGAGAATGTATGTGTCTACCTTGCTGTTAGTGGCTGGCTGCACTGTGCTAGCATCTGAACCAAGAGAGCTCTTGGCCCATTTGAGCCATTTGCCATCTCAGCTGCCGCAATTAGAATGGAGAAGCCAAGACAAGTGAAAAATGAAATACATTAGGCTCCTCTGGAAAGGGACAGCGCAAACGGGACTTTTCGACGGGAAATCTCAAGCAACCGAGATGAGTGCTGAGCACAAAGACCGAGGGAGTCCCGACTGACCAAATTAAAGCAGAACCTAAGAGGCAATCGATGTAGGGCACATCACGTTACCTGGCTCACCTGTGAGGCACAGCTCTTGAAGCGTAGGTGGCAGGAGAATATGAGAGCAAAGATGCTCTTAGGAGGTGGTACCAGCATCAACAGATCAATAGTATCAAGCGCAGAAGCTTCATACACCGCAGCTTAACAACAACAAAAAGACTTGGAAAGTCGTCCATTCAGCTTGGTCAATCTTTGATATATTTTGCTGCTTCTGAGTGTAAAAACATACGAAGGTAGAATAAGCTATGAGCCACAAAGAGGGGTGCGGAAGGCTTTGCTGTGGTTTTATGTATGCTAGCATAGATTACACTGGCCAGAATTTGGTATCCGCTGAACTGCGGAAGGGAGAGGCTGTGTTACTTTGTATATATTAGAATTTAATTAATATTCACAATATTTTAAAATGTTGGCATGGGGATCAGTTTAGGATGGGCTGGTGGTTTTTCTTCCATGTCCTTTTTGTCTTCAGTGTCAGGTAATTGCTTCCCAGCCTTCTCATTGCAAAGTAAATACATACAGTATTTTAAAAGCAGAGATTTCCCACGTTGTGCATGCATTGGGGAAATATCAGTAACCAATACCCTGTGGGTTCAGCCTGGGCGGCCACTTAGAGCCTAACTGCAGTTGTCAATCAAGCAGAATGTTTGTTTAGGCATTGCAAGGCCAGTGTGACTCAACCTTAAGCAAAAAGTCATTGAGGGGGTGGCACACCAAGTATGAAAATAGCACAAGCATTTATCAAAGGGGGAGTTAGGACCACATATGGCAGTACTTCCTTCTACTTGAAAGACCTACACTGGCTCCCAGTACATTTACGAGCACAATTCAAAGTGTTGGTGCTGACCTTTAAAGCCCTAAATGGCTTCGGTTCAGTATACCTGAAGGAGCGTCTCCACCCCCATCATTCTGCCCGGACACTGAGGTCCAGTGCCGAGGGCCTTCTGGCGGTTCCCTCACTACAAGAAGCCAAGTTACAGGGAACCAGGCAGAGGGCCTTCTCGGTAGTGGCACCCGCCCTGTGGAATGCCCTCCCTTCAGATGTCAAAGAGAACAACAATTACCAGACCTTTAGAAGACATCTGAAGGCAGCCCTGTTTAGGGAGGCTTTTAATGTTTTGCAGATTATTGTATTTTAATGTTCTGTTGGAAGCCGCCCAGAGTGGCTGGGGAAACCCAGCCAGATGGGCGGGGTATAAATAATAAATTATTATTATTATTATTATTACTAGCTTCTACTGGTTTAACCAGAAGGCAAAGCAACTTTCCTTCCTTCCTTTGTCCTCAGCAGTTATAGGCAATAGCTCCTGCATATGTGTTGTTCCAGCCTTCTGTCATGGTTCTCTTGCGAACACAGCGTTCACGTTCCAACCTTCGCTTGCTCAGCCTTTCTCACACACATTTCAAGTTTGTATTTCTATTTTTTAACGCGGGCTTACTCAAAAGTAAGTTCCATTGTCTCTAAAAGGACCTGCTTCCCAGTTAACGTGTTTATGGTCACAGCTCTAGTCTTACTTGATGCAGATTTTGGTTGCGAAAGATTGCATTTGCTTTCTCCTGAGATCTGCTTTGTGATTTTACCCACAGGATGGTACCAAAGTAATAGGGAAATGTGGCGGCTACTGTGGAAAGTGTACTCCATCATCAGGAACTGGCCTCGACGTACAAGTGTTGTAGCAATGGTAAGTTCAGGTTTGTGCATTTTGCTACATTTGAATAGCAGTGGTAGTAATCTGGCACCAAAACAGGTAAACATTTACTTCAAGTGAAACTTCATTCCACATATTCAAGCTTTGCATCATAACCCCACAGCCCAAAACTAGGGTGCATTGAGCGAGCAGCTAAGCTTTAGGCAGTTGGGTATAACGATCCCGACTGATTCTAGCTTAATGACATAATTGAACTTGGCACAGCGGGATAGTCACCACCAGCTACTGCATTGCCCACATGGGAGGGATGGGGAATGCAATTTTCTCTGCATTGTTGGAGAGAGGAAATGCAGTAGGTTAGCAACACCACACCACAGTAATAATAATAATAACAATAATAATAATAAAATTTTATTTGTATCCCGCCCTCCCCGGCCGAGGCCCGGCTCAGAGCAGCTAGCAGTACCCTGGGAACTGAAAAGAAAGCTGGTACAACACTGTGTCTCCCCCCCTTGTCCAATGCTGGGACCTTGTTTTAGCTTTAATTACAGTGTATCCATTGCTAATTTAGCCCTTGGCATGTGCAGAAAGTAGTACCACTGAACTCCTTTCATGCAATAGCTGTTGGGCTTCTCCATGATGCAGCCTGGTGGAAATAGTACCAGACATGAGATTGCAGCCATTCCCGCCATCTTGGCAGCTCCCAAAGCTTGCACCGAGCTTGTGGGAATGGCTGCCAGTCACCTGAATATTACGCCTTGCTGGGGGCGGTTGGACTAGGTGGCCCTCGGGGTCCCTTCCAACTCTGCAACTCTTATGATTTTGCATGCAGCCCATGGAGAATAATCAGCATTACAGAGCCCAAGCGAAATGGCACAACGGTGATTTGGTAACATCAGGGCTTACTCTTGAGGACGTTACTGTTTGAATGGAAATCGAAAGCATCTAGCCCTGATTCAGCTGTGCAAGAAAGAGTAGAGGGAAACAGGGAGCCCTGCTCATATTCCTTGCTGTGCAGATAGCTGCCTCTGTGAAGGGCTGGATTGCGCTTTTCTTTTAAATGCATTAATGGTGCTGAAAGTAGAGATGAGAACTCTCCATTATGCTTTTAATTCCCAGGGTTTCTGAATGCCGGGAGCTGAAGCAAGACAGATGAAGGACAATGAAGCAATACCTCTGCCTTCCTTTTTGTACTTCTTCCTTTGTGCGTGTGTGTGTGTGTGTGTGTGTGTGTGTGTGTGTGTGCACATCCGTGTGTGTGTGTGTGTGTGTGTGTGTACCTGTGCGTGCATGTGTGTGTGTATATATATATTGTATATTCTTAATGTTGTAAAGTATAATATTTATGTCTCGAATTATTTATTTTTGATTTAATATTTTTGTACGTAAAATGTTTATATTAAGGCTGCTTATCCTGTGTGTTTTTTAATTTTTTAAAAAAATCTTGCAGTCACACCACTGCATTTTACGTACTCTACATTATATGTAGCATTATGACAAAAGTGATACTTTTACTGTCACTGTATTCAATTGTTTACTTTCAATCAGTAATTTCTCTTCCTGTTACAGGCTGCACTGATATTTGCAAGGTGCTAAACGGTTTGCATTGGGGTATTTTTGGCATTTTTTTCTTATGGGGAAAAGAATACAATGATGATTGCGATTATTATTTTTTTAAACTCACAAGGCAATCAGCGCTACGCAGGGACTCAGTGAACACACATTATGATACAATGGTTTTATCAATAATTGTTTCTTAGGTGTGTTTTTTTTAATGGCATGTGACCTCTTTTGGCCAGTGCTAAGAGCCACTGGTTTGGTGCTAACATGGTAATATTTATTAGTACCCTGTAGGCTTTAAAAGCTGAATCCCTTACCATGCTATATAGCCGTGGAGAACAAGTAAGTACATTAGGGGAAATTGAGGGTGCATTCAAATATTTAGTCTGAGGCAGCATTTAATAAAACAAACTGTTCCAGGGAATCCTAGTATCCTCAGTCCTTCATAAAGAGCTCCTTCCTCAGAGGAAAGATCCATAACATTTACCTGCCACTATTAAGCTTGCATTGTGCATCCACAGGAGACTACTGGTGTAATTCTAGGGTGTGCTTGCAGGTTGGATGGGGCAACAGCCCCTAGCCCTGTGACCAGCACCCCATTGTGAACTGTCTGTACGCCCTTCCTTTGTCCTGGGATCCTGTGGCAGACCCAGTGATATAGAAACAGGTCTCTCCTCAGGTGGAGGAGGTCATGCAAGGCTGGGAAATGTCTTCCAGGCCTGAGATGTGATCACCTTGCATTCTTCGGGATGGGTTTCTTCCCCAGTTGACTCCCTGCATCATAAATGAGAGGCAGGCTCCGTTGAGGCTCCAGGAGTTTGAACAAGAACCAAGAAAGAAATCTACAGATGGGGAAAGAAGAAGAAGCACCACAGATGATTACAAACAAGTAGCCAAAGCTTGTAGGGAGCATGTCAGGAAGGCTAAACCTCAGAAGGAACTTGACCTTGTGACGGATGTTAAAAATAGTTAAAGGGGGTTATTTTTTTGCTCTGTTTGGGGCAATAGGAAGAATAAGGGAGTGGTAGATCAGCTGAGTAGAGAAGATGGAGAAATGTTAGCAAGTGAAAGAGAAGGCAGAGATGTCCAACCCCCAACTTGGCCTTACCTTCTCCCACAAAGAAAACTTTACCGAACCTAGAGAAAGTAGATCA
Source organism: Darevskia nairensis (assembly GCA_034642065.1). Lineage (NCBI taxonomy): Eukaryota > Metazoa > Chordata > Lepidosauria > Squamata > Lacertidae > Darevskia > Darevskia nairensis. The sequence goes on along the minus strand of JAWWNI010000577.1, from coordinate 21,388 downwards.
GTCTTTGAATTTTTGAAGACCTGTGACATAGATGATGGAGCGAGTTTGTATTCTGTTCCTCCAGAATACCTGAACCAGTGGGTTCAAATTGCAGCAAATACAGTTCCTGTTCATCCTGGCCCAGCATATTGAGGGACACTTTGGAAAGACACAGGCTACAGCTTCTCAGTCCTTTCCCTTATAATCCCATGCCCTTCTGCAGTGGCAGTAAAGATGCCCACCCCAATCCACTCAGGCACAAGGGAGAGCAGAAGCTGGGCGGGGAAACGCAGCTGAGATGGGGCCTGACTGCCCCCATCTAGCCAGGCTACAGGATCTCCGTTGCAGCAGACCAAAGACTCTCCTGCAAGAGGATATGGTGAGGATGCCAATGCCTGGCAGAAGCCTCCAATATTGCTCCCATGGAGCAAGAGAGTAGAGATGTTTGCCAGTTGGTCTGCTCCCCCTGATGGAGTGTCACGCCCTGGCAGACAATGGAAGGTCCCTTCTCCTGATCATAGCAGAAGGAGAAGGCCTCCACCGCCAAATTGATGAGGTGGCTTAAGGTCACAGTCAACTGCTGTCTTGGTTAAGCTTACACCAGAAGCAGGGGCTGCAGATCACTACCTCCCTCAGTTACAGGGGTGAGTGCTAAACCTGCAGCCAGTCCAGGCTAAGGCCTAAGGCAGGGGTAGGCAACCTGAGGCCAGTGGGCCGGATGCGGCCCAATCACCTTCTCAATCCGGCCCGTGGATGGTCCGAGAATCAGCGTGTTTTTACATGAGTAGAATGTGTCCTATTATTTAAAATGCATCTCTGGGTTATTTGTGGGGCATAGGAATTCATTCATTTCCCCTCCCAAAATATAGTCTGGCCCACCACATGGTCTGAGGGACGGTGGACCGGCCCACAGCTGAAAAAGGTTGCTGACCCCTGGCCTAAGGCATAGGGAGCATTCCAGAAAAACTGAAATGGTTGCTGCATGGGATCTGTGTTAAGTTAGTCCCACACATTGTAGTTGAAGCTGAATAATTAGCCCTGGGGTCGGTTCCCAAAATAAATCCTGTTTTCTTTTTAGTGAGTGTTTCAAGGTTTGGGAAATGAACATACTTTTTTTAAAATGTTGATTATCAAGAACCCAGTACTCCCTGAAAGCATAACACACATTTCAAATGCGTACATAAAAATTCAAAAAAATTTTTAATGGTATCAAAATTTGATGTTTTTATGCAGAATGAACTGTGTGTTTCCTCTTCCGTGTCAGAAATTCAGTTTTAGCCAATTTCTTGGGGAAACCAAAAGAATGCTTGACTGTTCTTAAATATCTTGACTCCAGTCAAACTCTATTTGTGCCTCACTAGCAGCATGCAAGAACAAATGACCCTGTGTACTGATTCATATCCCCACCCCTGTCAAAAGGAGAACCCAGCACTAAGGAGTATACATGGGGTCTTACAGGTGGATAATATGGATTCATATATGCATCTGTATGCATGCTATGGCTGTTTCTATGGAAGGTTTCTCCCATATCTTGGATCTTCTAGCTGTATCCTAGCATGTATTACCATCTAATCTCTGCCAAATTGGGTGTGGGAAACGCCCTCCCATTCTCAAAATTTTAAGTTTACATGTAGAAATAAAGATGCCTTTCATTTGTTAGATTTAAATCATGCAGAATATAATTTCCACTCTAGATAAAGCCATCTGTTCAGTTCAGTTGGTTGCATAGGAATGGGGGGAATTACTGGATTTCTCTCCAGAAAATAGGACTGTAGTTGCCCCTGAATCAAACTCTTAGCAAGGCTCAAGCATGGTATCCAGTTGGCAGAATAAAATAGGCATCATATGTTGAGAAGGTGCCTAGAGAAGGTGCCTTCCAAAATGTGCGTAAAGGTAAAGGTACCCCCGACTGTTAGGTCCAGTCGCGGATGACTCTGGGGTTGTGCGCTCATCTCGCTCTATAGACCGAGGGAGCCGGCGTTTGTCCGCAGACAGCTTCTGGGTCATGTGGCCAGCATGACTAAGCTGCTTCTGGCGAACCAGAGCAGCGCACAGATACGCCGTTTACCTTTCTGCCAGAGCGGTATCTATTTATCTACTTGCACTTTGGCGTGCTTTCAAACTGCTAGGTTGGCAGGAGCAGGGACCGAACAACGGGAGCTCACCCCATCACGGGAATTCGAACCGCCGACCTTCCAATCGGCAAAATTAACATCTCTCCCCTCTTCTTTTTTATTAATTTTACATATCCCCTTTTTTTGGCTTCATGGTGCCCCACGATGGTCACTAGTTGTTGTGCACAATTGCTTCCACACAATTACAGTTGGATCGAGGCCAGCGTATGGACAACTCGTGTGGAAGATTTGGGGGACAGTCTCATGTCTCTTCTGAAACGGCTCTTGGGTAGCAACAGTAGCATAAAACTGCCCTTAGGAGAATTGCTGTCAGTCTAAGTAAATAATATTGAGCACAAGGCAGTTTTGTATGTTCACTTCCCTGATCTGAACTTCTCACTGAATGTTTTTGCTTTCTGCTGTTCAGATGAAGGAGGCTGCACTTCATTTAGCTCCACAGGTAGTAAAACTATTCTATGCCTAATTCATGCTAGCATAAGACTCGCAAGAACTGAATAAATCCATATCTCAGGCAAGCTAAGCTCTTCAGATACATGTTTTTTTTTTATTGTTTTAACAAATGCATGGTGGTAATGTTTGTGTACTACTTTGAGAAAATGCCAAAAATACCATTTCAAACTACATTCTAGGAAAACCATGATTAGTTTAAAGGAGTAGTGATTTTTTTAAGCCCACCACTTATCCTTAAAGATCTTCATTCTATAGGGAAAAGGGGAAATTGCACTATAAGCATTAGGACAGAAACAATGGTGCTTAATTGATATTTAGAAAATTGCAATCTTGCTTTTTATTTTCAGTAATGAAGTGACTGAGTATTTATACAAAGAAATATTATTAAGGGGGGAAATCTATACATTCCTTTATACTATGTAGTATCATAATGGCTATCAACAACAGTGCAAAGAGGAAGCCTTAAAATTATAAAATGAAAGGAAATTGTTGATAGATACTAATTTGTAGTGTGCCTGATGGGGTTTGTTTGTTTTACAAAAGGAGGACCACTGAATGATTAGACACTTCCTGTAAAGTAAATATATAATTATTGTTCTCTTGTTGTACCAATGCCATTTTTTAAAATGAAAATAACTTTTGCAAGCACTTTCGTTATTTTGCTTCCTTTCTACCTTTTCTGTTCCTTCTCTCATTCGGACTATCAGAAAGAAAACAAAAATTGTGTTTTTAAGTTTGTGTGGTCTTCCTTTGTTCACCAGCATCATCCAGTAATTGCTTGCGTGGTATCCTAGAGACGAAACACACTGCACACATGGGATTAATAATACTGTCAGATCTTGCAATGGCTGTACGGTTGTACCTTGTTTTGCAACCGGGATCCGTTCTGGAGCCCCGGCCGCTAGCCGAAAAGGATGCAGAGCAAAGCGCTGCGTCTGCGCATGTGTGTGGAGCGGTTTGCGCTTCTGCGCATGCGCGATTTAGCGCTTCTGTGCATGCGCGAGCAGCAAGCCCAGAAGTAACCCATTCCGGTACTTCTGGGTTTGCTGTGGACATTCACTGGAATGGACGCTAGACAAGACAGATGTTCGCAGAGGTATTACTGTATTCATTCCTGAGGAAGCGAAAGAAGATCAGGCGACACTGGGTGATGCAAGCAGACTTTTCAGGAGAAGATTCAGGGCTGGCATCCGAGGTGGCTATAGCTGGGCACCTGCCACTATCAATATTCTAATAGGAATTCCCCACAAATCTCTGGAGCTGCCTTGCCAAATGCTTCCAGACCTCTTTGGCCCTTGAGACTCTTCTAGGCCATTAGCTGCTCCATGTTCTCTTTTAGAATGTGTCATTGAATTGCAATAATGTCTCCGGCTTGGATACAAAGCTGGTGGGTACGTATCTGACTTTCGCACGGCTAATTTGCATCTGTTGCTCCACCTACTTTTGCCTTCCCTCCCCTCCATGTGCCCATTAGAAATTGCAGCCCACAAGCTGATAAACGTTGTCAATGCTTAGAAGCTTTTTGGGTCTGTGTTTCTATTTTGTCACTGACAGTAGTGGCCAGTATGGTTGGGCAGAGTCGCAGTGTTGTTACCGTTCCGACACCTTTGTTAATGCAGAGCTGATAGATACCTGAGCCAAGCTATAAGGAAAGGAGTACCCAGCGGAAATATTTGCAAAGTATGATGATAATAATCACAGAAGAAATTCAAAAGGGGGGGGGGTTAAAAGAAATCAGTCGAAGATAAAAAGTTTTGGCAAATGCTTCACACATTTCACCTGGATTGCAGAAATGATTACGATTTTCCACGTACAGATTTATAAAGGAAGTTAACGAGATGAATGTAAAAAATAGCCTTCCCCATCCCACACCACCCCCAAATTCTGGAGCCCCCAAATGGCCTTTCTGGCCAATTTCCTGCTACACACGTAACAACTATTTCCTGCTCGTGTCCCCTCATCTCTCGTTATGAACCTCCACGGTGTTTATTAGCCAGGCTGAATGTGTTCAGGGATGGGTAATCCCAATGATCATAATAAATCAGCGCAAGGAAAATAAGGCGACTGCAACCACAAGTCCCTGGACGTTCTCGTAGCAATCCCTGACTCCTGGATAACCTCCTTGGCTGTTTCCTCAGCACACTGTCACGGTTCCGCTCTCTTTCAAGTTAGTTAGCGTCTCTGTTAACCTTTCCTGATATATCCCTCCGGCGATAGCCAAGCGTCTGGAGGCGGGTGATGTATTGGCGATAATGCCAAGTTTGTGAACTTTGTATTCTGCAAATTGCTTAAATGCACTGAAGACATTAAGCACATGCCTTGTAAGAACCTCGAGGAATTGCATTTAATCAGCGGAAGATTAGACCTACCGTATGGTCAGGAGATGTATGTTGTGATAAGCCTGCTTCTCGAGGGAAACGGAGATGCGTTCGTGAAAGGTGGTGCTCATTATTCATCACTCACCCCCTCCCCTTCCTCTGTATCTTTCTTGCTATTGAAACTTAGAATATAACCTCCTCGTGGGCAGAAACCTATGTGTGGGAGAGGGGCGTGCTTGTGAAATCAAGAAAAGAAAACCCACATATGCTACTGTTCCTGTAATGGGCGCATAAGTCAATAAATTGCTACTGGCTGCAAAAAAAAAAAAAAAGGCCACTTAAGAATTATAGAGTTGGAAGAGACCCCCAAGGGCCATCTAGTCCAACCCCCTGCAATGCAAGAACTTCAACTAAAGTATCCAAGACTTCTCTTACTTCCTTCAAATCCCTCCTCAAAAGTCACCTTTTCTGTGAAACTTTTGGCTTTATACATGCACACACACACACCCTGTTCTCATGTCCTACTATAGGGATCAACAGTGTGGTCCCGTGTGTGTGTGTGTGTGTACAATGCCATGTTCATATTTCTCCCTATTAACATTTAGGGATCTTCCTCTGTCTGCTCCACCCCAGACAGAACACATCGGCGTACATGGTCCTCAGCAGTATCCAGAGAAACCTCTTTCAACAGCCATTCTCCTGACACACACAGAGAGAAGAACAGAAAACAGTTAAAAACGACAGTTACTAGAATAACAGTCACAACAGAACAGAATGCCCCTCTTATGTGACTCACAATCAGGCAATCACATGAGAGAGCTACTGCCCAAGGAAAACCCAATTCTAAAAAAAGAAATGCACAGCAATTCAACACAAGCAAACATTCCCATTTATACCATTATCCTTAACAGTTCCCACTCCTTTCCCACCCCTCTTGTCAGGAATCATGGGAACTGTAGTTTAGCAATATTTGGAAGGCACTACATTAGCCACCTCCAACCTACTCCAGTTAACCCGGTCGTAAGCCAAAGCATGTGTAACTAAAACAGTCCCATCAACTGCCCCTGCCTCCATTTCCCTTATTCATCCATTGTGTCTCCTCTGTAGGAATTTTAGACTGTAAGCTCCTTGAGACAGGGATCTGTTGGTTGTTGTTTTTTGCACCTGCACACTGAGCTGATCAAACTGTTTCTATATCTTCTGTGTTAGCAATTGCCCACCTTTCCCTAAGTCTTCGGTGATGTCCATAAGCATTAAGATGCAACATGGAACACCTTTATCTGAAAACTAGTTGACCCGGCCACGCCTTGCTGTGGCTGATTTGGTGAAATGGAAAAGTAAGATACAGTATGAAAGAGAAAGGGTATCCTTACTTACACTTTATCTCGTTGAAGTTCAGTCTACGTGTTCTCCGTTTGCCCCTCCCGTTTTTGTGTAAACCGTGAAAATTGTGATTCTGACCGGCGTGGTTCTATACCCGCTGGCGGAGCCAACAGTTGCCCCTCCCGTTTGTGGCTAAACCGTGAAAATGGCGATTCTGCCCGGCGTGGCTCTATACCCGCCGGCGGAGCCAGCAGTAGCGTTTGTGGGCAGTCTGTCGATTGGATGGTGGTAGTGACGTTGGGAAAGGAGGAGGAGGGGTCGGAAATGGGTGTGTTGTGCTGTACTGTTTAACGTCCACTGGAGGGCACTATATTTTTTTGCACAAAATCACATTTTTACCTGGGAAAGGTGTGGTATTTGTGCAATGTAATACATATGATCACTCCCATATGGCCATGGAACGTTGTGTCCAAATTTGAAAGGAATCGATCAAGGGGTTACGGAGAAAGGCGACCATTAACAAACATCCAACTTGAACGATTTTAGATATATAGATGCTCCTCAGCTTTGAAAACAATCCTGTGAGTGGTTTTCACATTTCGCTATTTAAAAACAACCTTAAAATATTCTCACCAAATCCAGGGACACCAAGAGGGCATGAATTAGGTTATACCCCACAAGCGTCCGGGGGGGGGGGGGACATCCTGTTTTCTTGCGACATGGCAACCATTTCAGGTGCCTTGATCTCCTACAATTTTGTGCCGAGATCTCACACACTTTGGGGCACTGTGCAAGCACTGCCTGGAAAAAAAAACATGCATCTTTGGAGCTCTGTGATCTTGCATAGGTCACGTGACTCATGAAAGAGCATGAGCAGCAAGACCCACATCCCACTTGGGGGACTCATGATGTCAGACGGTTGTTGTGGTGTGATGCCTGCATCATTTGCTTCTCTTTCAGTTTTGGCAGCCAGTTTGTGTTATGCCAGACACACCCACACATACACTGCAGACCCACCATTTTGTGTTAAGCTGCACACCTCATGGCTGCCATTTTGTGCCTGGCATCCACAGCACTTTCTCAGAGTCGCAACTGTACCCAATGGTCCAAAAATCTGTGTGACCTCTGCAGGAAGCAAAAGAAGGCTCACCTCTGACAGCAAATGTTTCTTGAGAATAATGGGACCTTGTGATATTAGGCTAGAAATTAATTTTGATCTAAAATCAGATCATCTCTTATTTCATTCTTCAGTGTTATGTTAGAAAAGTAGGCATTATCCATAAAAGAAATATTACTTTAGTGCTGTTAAATAGTTAGTAATGGTAGCTGCACTGACTGACATGTAAAGGAGACTAAAATATTCCTTGCATTACAAAATTATTGTTCTGTTAATAGCCTAGTGATATTTCTAATCAAAGATTCCACTTAGAGGCCTAGGGAAAAAAACCAGTCAGCTCCTTTATAAGAATTTAACTAATATCATGCATTAAAAATAATTAAAAATAATACTTTGGCCCTTTTTCTCCATTTCTGAGGCTTTAATACATTATTTCTAGCTCTTTTTCTCTAAGATCATGAGGGCTGGGGGGGGGAGTGCTCAAAATGAAAGTAGTTATTAGCATAGGTTTCTTGCAAAAAAGACGCAGTAATTCAGCCAGAACACTTAAATGTTTAATGCTGCACGTTAAATGCTAAAGGGTGCAATCTTCGCCTAGGAGTCAGCCCCATTGAACACTGCGGAACTTGATTCCAAATAAATGTGCACAGCGCTGTTCTTGTAAGTGTTTTGAGTCAGATCTAGAAGCCTTGAGAAATCGGGTCCTCCCTTAAAGAGGGCACGTATTGCAGTGAGACCTGGAAACCGACACCCTGTGTTGTGGGTGGGTTCAATTGGTCAGCCACAACACCTGATTGGATGGTCCCTCAATGCTGGATTCAATCTGGCCAATGGGGCACAGTCTAAGTGTATCAAGGGACCTATATATGCCCATGAATGTGTCCCAGAGCTTCCTCTTTCGGTGCGTGCATCGGAACACCCGCCCACCTCTCCCTACTTTTAGGGCTTGTGCGCTTGACCTTGCTATGCCGTCATGTGTTCTCTGTCGTTGGGACAGGGGCACGGCAGGAATGTTCCCCACTTGGCGGATTGGCTGTTGCCATTTGGGTTTCGCCTGCCGCGTAGCAAATCGTCACAATTTGTAAGGTTGCGGATAGGCTCTGGGTTCAGGTGATAGGGATGGGAGAACACTCTCGCCATCCCTATGTGAAGGGTATTCCGTTAAAGGAATCCAGGGACTCAATGGTTTGGTCAACCCCTGAGAGGGGGTTGTGCCCGTGCCTGAGTCCAGGGGGACATTTGGGTGGTGGAGATAGCCTGTTCCCGGCTTTCTGCTTATCCAGGTGTTCACCCTTGGCTGACCTATGCTGGAACCCTGGGTCAGCGCTAACTGCATGGCAGGGAGCTAGTCGAACCAGAGCCTATGCAACCACTCACTTTCTGTAATCAATAAACTTGTGGCCTAAATTCTTCCAAAAACCAAGCCAAATATTTGAGTCAAGTGTGAATTCTTTAAGGGGAGGTTTCTGGGTCTGAACACGCAAAACAATTGACACTGTTTTCTTCCATGAGGTCTGTGAAAGAGCAGGTACCTGCAAATTCTAACAATCTTGGAAGCCCGCTCCTCAGTAATTCAGAGCAGGGCTTTTTGTGTGGTTGCCCCTTGTTCTGTGAAATAGCAATCCTGTCGTGATACGACAGGCACTCGCTATCTGCCCTTTCTGGAAACATTCTCCATTGGATAAATGTTTTTTTTACCGCAAGTGTCTACTTTGTTAGGGTCAGAGTCTTGTTTTAAATGTATTTGGTGTTTTTAACTGTTTTTATTTCCTTACGTGTAAATTGCCTTGAGGAGGGACCACAATCTGGAGATCCAGACACATGATCGATGAGTCCTGCTGCCTCAATATCACTCAAGCACCACTACCTGCATACTGACACAACCTGGAGCAAAACACTCTTCCAAACAGGGATGCAATCCAAGGGTTTGAAAGTCTGCTCATAGTCTGCTCAGCTCACTTTGGGCTTGGCCGCACTTCTGCTTGTCCTCTGCCTAGAAAGCGTGGATCTGAGAGGTTTCCTGCTTGCCCTGTGCTTTCCAGGCACCGTTTTCTGTTTGCCCCGCCACTTTCCCCCGGGAAAACCTGCTCTTTACCGCTGAATCGGAGCTAATGTCAATTCGACGAAAACCTGGTTGACATTTGCTCTGATTCAGTGGTAAAGAAGGAGTTTTCCAGAGGGAAAGCAGTAGCACAAGCAGAAATGTGGAAAAGCCCTTAAATGCAGAATCCACAGATCACGGAATCGTGGGGAGTCATGCATTTCATTGTACTGTTTATTGGTTGTTTTAGATTGTACGGTATGCCTTTCGGGGTACATCTTTTAATTGTGTGCAGAGCCACATACATCGATGGCAATGTATAAGGGCAAACAACAGAAACCACACCCACTCCAGACATTTGAAGCACTTTGCACTGCCACGGAGAATCCTGGGAACTGCAACTTGTTAAGGGCGCCGGGAATTGTAGTTCTGTGAGGTCAGCACCTTAACTACAGTTCTCATGGTTCTTTGCGGGGAGGAGCCATGACTCTTAAAGTTGAATAAGAGAGCTTTAAATGTACGGTGTGGATTTGACCATAATTAATAATTACAAAGATGCTCATCTTTTCATTGAACAGGTAGCAGTTGGTTAACACACTGCTGGGTCAGCATGTTATGTATTCTGCAATGTCGTTCTTTTATTTTCCCCATCCCCCCAGTTTTAAATTGCATTTAGGTGTTGCATTTCCCCCCCGCCAAGTTGCTTTGGGATGTTTTGTTGCATAAAACAACTGATAAATGGAATTATTATTGTGATTACGATGATTGCGCCGTTAGCCTCCCTAACAACCGGGAGTCCAGATTACATTTCCACATGCCCAGAGGATGTGCAAGGAATTCATTTGGCTTCCCTGGATTATTTTTGGAGAACCGGGGAGGAGGCAATCTCTATGATGCACAAAGGCTAAGAGTTAATGCAGCCCTGGTTATGAATTAACTGCATGAAATGCAACCCATTTGAACATTTTGAGAGTTGTGTAATAAGCATATTAATTGTTGGCTGAAACAAAGCGGCTCAACACACTGATGTTTAATCCTTGCCTGCAAAGCTTCTGTAAGGTTATCTGCCCGCCTTCTCCCTTACATAAAAGTGATTATTACTCAACTCCTTTCATATGTTGATCGTTTTCATCATCCGCTTTCTCTCCTTAACTACTTGCACAAGAACAATTCAATTAATCAGCGCTTTGTGACTTGGTCCCAGAGTAATCCATTCTTTCCAGCGGCTGGTGACCTTCTCGTTTGACACCTCCTTCTACTGCACTGAAAAAAAATTATCATAAGTAAAATTCTTTGGCTGCTCTTCCCCATTGTAGTAGACAACGATGGCTGGCTTCAAGGGGTTTAACTGGCAGCAGAGAAGTACACATGTTTATGTATGTAGACAGACTTTGTCACATGGAATAAGTTAGAAATTGCTCTCTCCCCCTTGGCTTTGAAGGTCCTCTCACGCATTAAATCAACATGAAAAAATATTTTTTAAAAAAATTTGTTTTACCAATCCCACACATTATAAAGCAGAACCGTTTCTCATCATTATTTTTTATTGGGTTGTAGCCGGTCATAGTCCTATCCAGAGTTGACCCAGTGAAGTTAATGGACATGACTAATTTAGGTTCATCAGTTTCAACAGACCCCCTCCAGGTGGGACTAGCACTGAGCTAAAGAAATCCTCTACATGTGCTGGTATCCTCAGCTGTAACCCACTGAGTGGTGTTCAACAAAGTTTTACTTAGAATAGGCCCATTGAAGCTAATGAACACGGCTACAATCAGTCCATGGATTTCAACAGGGTGGTGCTGTGGGTTAAACCACAGAGCCTAGGGCTTGCCAATCAGAAGGTCGGCGGTTTGAATCCCCGCGACGGGGTGAGCTCCCGTTGTTCTGTCCCTGCTCCTGCCAACCTAGCAGTTTGAAAGCACGTCAAAGTGCAAGTAGATAAATACCGGTAGGTACCGCTCCGGCGGGAAGGTAAACGGCGTTTCCGTGTGCTGCTCTGGTTCTCCAGAAGCGGCTTAGTCATGCCGGCCACATGACCTGGAAGCTGTACGCTGGCTCCCTCGGCCACTAAAGCGAGATGAGCGCCGCAAACCCAGAGTTGGTCACGACTGGACCTAATGGTCAGGGGTCCCTTTACCTTTACCTTTACTCGAAGCGATACTTAGTTGAATGCCACCCGCATATTGCTTACTAGCTACACGAATCCTATATAATAAAGTTGCTGTGTCCCTGCGTCCAGTCCGTGTGTCACGGAATTGCGCTACTGCGCATGTCCGTGTCCCACACGGACGCAGGGATTAGAGTGGGCGGAGAGGGGGGCGTGTCCGAGAGGCAGCGGCGGCGCACGCGCGTTGTCAGTTGCGCCAGCACCGCTGCCTTGCACGGACGCAGAGGGCCACCCCATCCTCGCCGCCGCTACAGCCGCCCCCGGGGAAAAAGAAGAAGGGGGAGGGAGCCCCTGTCCACCCCCCAGCAGCTGCTGTTCTGCCTCCTCCTGCCTCTCCTCCTCTAGCGCCAGTTATTGAATGGGCTAACTTCAACTAGTATAAACATATTGCTTACTAGCTACACGAAGAGTCTTTGAGCGACTTACAAAATCTTGAAAACATAAAGTATAACATAAAATCAAGTATGTGTGTGTAGAAAACAATGCATTCCGTGCTGCTTTTAAAACTTACAGGAGACTTGTTAAGCATTGCATCTGGTCACCTTATTAAACAGCTGTTGCTTCTGCAGCATATTTCTGTGCAAGAAGCCAAGAGGTTGCAATTCGTTAACACACTCAAACAGCCCTCCAACATCGAGAAGGAGAAGGAGAAAGCTGGTCGGCCCTGATCAGCTCCAACAGTAAAAAAAAAAATTCAGAAAATTCAGATTTGGAGAGAAGCCACTGAGCAAGGGCTATATCAGAGGCTGAAGCAGAGGGAAAACCAGCCAAAATCCACTTCAGTGGAGGGTGGTGGAAGAGAGACCTTTCTGTCACAATATGCTGCTGCTGGGTAAATTTGGGAGGAGGCCAGATAAGGGATGGGAGATGAAACGGTTCATAGGCGAGCAGGGATTGCTGCTTTTTTTTCCCTTGGAAGAGTTGGGAAGGTTAAAGTAGTGAGTGTGTTTTAACATCCACAAGGGTTTCCCCCTCCCTTCCTTTTTTTAAGCCGGTGACAGTCTGCCCATTGCTAGTCCTTGTTGTACAAGACATGCTCAAAACAATTCATTATTTTAAAGGGATCTTGTTGTTTTTCATCAGTTTCTAGTGGGAGCTATTATCCAGTTTCTCTGGCAAGTTTTGACTTACTTTGACAAACTTTCGACTTACACACTTTGCATGCACAGAGGTAAAATCGCTTCTTGGCATTGTTGGAGAGGTCAAGAGATTCCGTGTAGGATGTAGAGAACTCTGCCACGCTGGGAGAATACTACTGTGAAATTCTGAGAACAAACATTTCTCTGAAGTGGCACCAGGGGGCGCAAAAGAGCTGCTTTTGAAATGCTGCAACTTTTTCTTTTCTAAAAGAAGAAGCCTTTGCAAATGTTCTGCTCTGAATGTTCCTCTAGAAGAGTTCGGGGTACATTTTGCTCCTTGTCGTTCTTCCAAATTGGGTTTCCGGGTCTTTTATCTCCACGTGATGGAACTAGCTAGGAGGTTTTATGGCGCATTGGCATGCTGTCCTCTTCCAAATGCTTTTTTTATTTATTTATTAGCAAAGACCAGCCTTTCCAAATTAACAATAGATGGCTATAAATCTTGCTCAGTTCCCTAGCAACTAACACAATAAAAATAAAAAAGCCACCCCCAAAGGTTAGAAGGTGGGAGTTTGTTTAGAAAGACCTCGGTGTGTACATAAGGAACTGGGTTTCTCACTCAATTTAAAGAAGCTGTCAGGGGAGAGAGGGAGAAAGAGAGGTGGACGTCTGTGATAGATAGCAGAATTTTGCCCCGACTTAGTTGCAGCAGATGATTCAAACATACGAAAGCATTGCTCATATGTTAGTCAGATGGCTGGGATAACTTTCGTCGGTCGAATGCAGAACGTTGCACGGCAATTTCAGCACAGTGATGAACACGTGAGAGATTGGCAGGCCGGCCTGCTGGTTTGATTTGGTTTCTGGCTGAGCTATTCTGAGGGGGTTTTTTTTACCAGTTGCAAAACCTTCATAAATGGCACCAAGATGAGGATAATGACAGGGACACACCTCAGAAGGCCAGACGAAGCCAGCTGGTCCTATGGCCCTCTGCTCCCTGCCCTCCCTCGCTTCTCTGACAAACAGCGGAGAGCTTCGCAAATAAAACAGAGGCATCATATTGCACTTTCCGTATAAAGGGCCTGATGGAGGAGATTGTGAATAAAGCGGGGAGGGGAGAGAAGCAACGTTGCGGAGCATATACCTCCGTTTTATGAGGCTCCGTCTTTCATTTGGAGCGTTGGCTGACATTTAAAGGGTTTGTGCCAGGTCTCCTTTCAACACTGAAAGGGCTAGATGAGAGAAGCTGTGTTTTCCAGATGATAGTTGGCTGCAGGGCAGATATAGGCCTACACTACTTCCAAGGCAAAGATACACAACCTGGGTTTCCCCTCCGGATGTTGTGGACTCCAACTCCCATCAGCCTCAGCCAGCACGGCCCATGGCCATGGGCGATGGGAGCTGTAGTCTCCCATCGTTCAGCCCGGACACTCAGGTCCAGCTCCGAGGGCCTTCTGGCGGTTCCCTCCCTGTGAGAAGTGAGGTTGCAGGGAGGGAAAGAGACAGAGGCCCTTCTCGGTGGTGGCGCCTGCTCTGTGAAACGCCCTCTCATCAGATAATAATAATAATTTATTATTTGTACGCCACCCAGATGTCAAGGAAATAAACAACTATCTGACTTTTATAAGATATCTGAAGGCAGCCCTGTTTAGGGAAGTTTTTAATGTTTGAAATTTTATTCTGTTTTTAGTGTTCTGTTGGAAGCCACCCAGAGTAGCTGGGGAAACTCATTATTATTATTATTATTATTATTATTATTATTATTATTATTAGTGCACCGGCGCCTTGATGGCCACAGGTTCCCCATCCTTGACCTAAGGTATGCTAGCTGCTTCTGGGAATTGGCTGGGCACGACTTCCCCCAAGGAATCCTGGAAATGGTAGAATTGTAGCTTTGTGAGGGGTGAACTACAGACCCCATGATTCTTGGGGGGTGGGGTGGGCGAGTCATGTGCTTTAAATGAATGGTGCGCACACAGCCTCTGTCAGTTCCCAGAATCCCCTAGCACTGTTTAGATCAGGGAGTTTACACCCAAGCAAATTGGTACGTATGAGATAGCATCCTTAATGTGTAACAGCAGGAAATAATAATAATAATAATAATAATAATAATAATAATAATAATAATTTATTATTTGTACCCCGCCCATCTCGCTGGGTCTCCTCAGCCACTCTGGGCGGCTTCCAGCAAACATTAAAATACATTAACACATCACAGATTAAAAACTTCCCTGAACAGGTGTTTTCTTCAGGTGTTTTCTAAATGTCATGTAGTTGTTGATCCTTTTAACCTCTGATGGGAGGGCGTTCCACAGGGCGGGCGCCACTACAGAGAAGGCCCTCTGCCTGGTTCCCTGTAGCTTTGCTTCTCGCAGTGAGGGAACCGCCAGAAGGCCCTCGGCGCTTGATCTCAGTGTCCAGGCTGAACGGTGGGGGTGGAGACGCTCCTTCAGGTATACAGGACCGAGGCCGTATTCAGTGAGTTACCCTCTTTCCTTCCAGCTTCCTTCAAGCACTGCTTCTAGTTTTTTAGTAACTCAGAACTTGTGGTACTTAAACATGGTTCAGTGGGTTGCATCAAATGCTGCTGCTGTTGCCTGTCAGAGATTCTTTAGTTGTTATTCCTGCATTGCAGGTGGTGGAGCTAGATGATACTTGGGGTCCCTTCCATGATTCCATGACTCATAATAATAATTGTGGTTGCTGTTGGCATCTGTCTGTCTCGAGAGGCAATGGAGTGCACCTCTGAGGGTGAAGTCAAACTGCTGTGTTAGCAGCAGTGAAGTGACCTCTGCTGGGGCACAAGCCTGGGCATTGTGTCTGGAGCTCCTGGGCTGCCCAGATGACAAGGACCCCCCCCCTCCCAGCCTCGCTGATGTGGTCCAAAGGAAAGCAGAGCAAGACATTTGGCACCAGCTTGGCTGCAGGAGTATAATAATAACAGTAGTAATAATCATCATCCTGAACTGCTAATGAAGTAAGGAATGGAACTTTAGTAAGGGAGACTTTGAGGAAGTCAGTTTGAGGTGATTGCAAGTAGACAATAATTGAGGTTTAGATATATCTTTTGTTTTGTTTGTTTTTATATGTGTTTATAGTGTTTATGAATAAGAAAATATGTGATTGTTATAAAATTTGGAAAATACCAATAAAAAAATTTTTTGGGGGGGGAAATAATCATCCTGAGGCCACACCTATGTGCTCACCCCGTCGCGGGGATTCGAACCGCCGACCTTCTGATTGGCAAGCCCTAGGCTCTGTGGTTTAACCCACAGCGCCACCCTGTTGAAATCCATGGACCGATTGTAGCCATGTTCATTAGCTTCAATCGGCCTATTCTAAGTAAAACTGCACTTTTTGGGGGATATTAAAACGGAAAAACCAGCTTATTAACACATGGTGTGAATACATCATTAAAATCTGGGAAGGAGGGGGGGGGGAAACTCTGCCAAAGTCCCACAAAAGAGCTTGCCTCTATCTGAATACACCCTTTATCAGTTACATTTTGGAACAGATTATCATCAAGAATCTAAAACAAGAATGGATACCGGGAAATCATTCAAAAGCCATTAATTCTGTCAGAATTTTTCAAAGCCGCCACACCATTAACAACCAGAATGAGAAAGAAAACTGTTTAAAGAGGAAACAATAAAACTATATTGCCTCATCTTCATATTCCGCTACCCAGATTTCCCCACCGTATTTTTCATAAAAGTCTGTCCTAAGAGACAACTTGTACCGGTATTTCTTTCGCTTCCTCTCAGATCCCAGAGCTCACGCTGAGTAGATGAGGCTGCAATCCTCAGTGCGCTTTCTAGGGAGTAAGTTTCGTTGAACACAATGGAATTTGCTTCTGATTAAACCTGAGCAGGATTGCATTGTTTGTTGCTTGTTTAGGTTGTTTTTTTTTTTAACTTATCTACCATATGTCAGGACAGATGAGTTACAGCTCCATAAATGTTAGAGAGAGGTATAATTGTTGGCATCCGTCCATCTCTAGAGACAATGGAGTGTGGCTCCTCCCTGAGGTGCAAGCCTTGGCTGTGTATATGGAAGTCCTGGGCTGCCCAGAAAGCAAGACCCTCCTCTCGTCCTCACTGATGTGGTCCAAAGGAAAGCAGAGCAATATGTTTGGCATGAGCTTGGCTGCAGGAATTGCTAGAAGGAGGTGTACAAGGCACCACCCAACCACCTTAGTGACTCTGAGAGCCAGTGTGGTGTAGTGGTTAAGAGCGGCAGACTCGTAATCTGGTGAACCGGGTTCGCGTCTCCGCTCCTCCACATGCAGCTGCTGGGTGACCTTGGGCTAGTCACACTTCTCTGAAGTCTCTCAGCCCCACTCACCTCACAGAGTGTTTGTTGTGGGGGAGGAAGGGAAAGGAGAATGTTAGCCGCTTGGAGACTCCTTTGGGTAATGATAAGGCGGGATATCAAATCTAAACTCCTCCTCCTTCTTCCGCTCTGAATTTGTAGGGTTTACTCCTTAGCCTTTTCTTCTTCCAAAGATGTCCTGCAAGGCAATGGGTAGAGATGTATAATATTGTTAAATATCAAAACATAATATCAGTCTATTTCTGATGCTTCGGCTGTGCACTCCAATTGCTTGTGTGATGAAAGAAGTGCCACCCTATGAATAAGAGAATATTGGCAGGATTATTATAATAAGCTGCAGGTTTATAAGAGTATATATTTAAAGTAGATGAATAAATGAGCAAATTAAGTTCATTTGGATATGCAGAAGATATTAAAAATAAATTTAAGGAACCGCAGAAAGAGGGGTAAGGAATTCAAGTTTTGAAATGTTAAAATGATTGTAAAATTAGTGAAATGTATAAACCTAAAAAGCAGAAATAAATTTTTTTTAAAGGCATTCTAGGAAAGGACCCCAAACACCATCTAGTCCAACCCTGTTTTATAAGACACCCTGTTTAGCTTTGCAAACGTACTAGCTGTTTTCTTGCTGCATCACTCTTGAAGAGAGGCGTGGATACAGTTTCTGGCTGCATATCCATACCACACAGAAATGTTAAAAGGTTTGGTCTTCCTGCCACACTTGCCATCCTCTCCTGCCACACCAGTGTGGTGTAGTGTTTAAGAGCGGTAGACTCGTAATCTGGGGAACTGGGTTCGCGTCTCCGCTCCTCCACATGCAGCTGCTGGGTGACCTTGGGCTAGTCACACTTCTCTGAAGTCTCTCAGCCCCACTCACCTCACAGAGTGTTTGTTGTGGGGGAGGAAGGGAAAGGAGAATGTTAGTCGCTTTGAGACTCCTTCGGGTAGTGATAAAGCGGGATATCAAATCCAAACTCTTCTTCTTCTTCTTCATTGTGGCACGCAGCACCCTTTGAGAACCACTGCTTCACCACCTTTAATCCTTCTGCACGGATTTTTCCATCTTTGGTTCATTGGCATCTTTCAGGTCTCTGCAACAGCGCTGTAGAATTGCCAAGCACAGTATAATTGCCCCCATATAAGTTCTATTAAAATAGAACAACCACTATAATTACGTGTGGAGAGAGCAACTGAGCACCTGAGCGTCTGGCAGCAAGGGGCTAATACAGAAGCTCTCTTGAAAGTTGCCTTCCTCTTATGGCTGCTTCACAGTTATTAGTTCCGTAAAATAATGAGAATCGTAAGGTTATGGCAGGAGCTAAAAGGAAGTGTGCTCTCCATTACGGACAAGCTTAAGAGAATATTCACATTCCGAAGAAAGCCATATGGGAGGAATTAATAGCTGAAGGAAAATCATGTCTTTGTGTTTTTTTGTGTTACAAGCATTTGTCCTCCAGCTCTTCATTCCTAAAGGTAAAGGTAAAGGGACCCCTGACCGTTAGGTCCAGTCGCGGGCGACTCTGGGGTTGCGGTGCTCATCTCGCTTTATTGGCCGAGGGAGCTGACGTACAGCTTCCGGGTCACGTGGCCAGCATGACTAAGCCGCTTCTGGCGAACCAGAGCAGTGCACGGAAACACCGTTTACCTTCCCACCAGAGCGGTACCTATTTATCTACTTGCACTTTGATGTACTTTCGAACTGCTAGGTTGGCAGGAGCTGGGACCGAACAACGGGAGCTCATCCCGTCGCGGGGATTCGAACCGCCGACCTTCTGATCAGCAAACCCTAGGCTCTGTGGTTCCTTGTTTAAATGAGGGGTGGGCAATCTCAGGAGACCAACACAGCCTGCCACACCCCTCTGTCTGGCCCGCAAGACTTGCCTCAGGCCACACCCTCTCTTCCCAGGTCACACCCCCTCATTGGCCTGGCTTCACACTTTCCTTGGGTGTGTTTACCTGTTTGGAGTCCGTCCTTGGATTCTGATCATGCTTCTTGCTTGCCTGGATGCAAAAGGGTTGTGTGAATGTGTTATGTACTGAGTTGAATAGGGTCCAAAATGCAGCAGTCTGATTGGTCCTAGAACAATAGGAGTATATTTCAGAATGAGTGCATCTGAACAAGGGAGGATTTTAAACTATAGTTTGAAGCTGACTTGTTTGTCCGCAGTTAAAACTAGCCACAGCTTGTCCAGGTTTGTGCAAAGCAATAATAATAATAATAATAATAATAATAATAATAATAATTTATTATTTATACCCCACCCATCTGGCCGGGTTTCCCCAGCCAATCTGGGTGGCTCACAGCAGAATATTAAAAACACGATAAAACATCAGACATTAAAAACTTCCCTAAACAGGGCTGCCTTCAGAGGTCTTCTAAAAGTCAGATAGTTGTTCATTTCCTTGACATCTGAAGGAAGGGCGTTCCACAGGGCAGGGGCCACTACTGAGAAGGCCCTCTGCCTGGTTCCCTGTAACTTCGCTTCTCGCAGTGAGGGAACCGCCAGAAGGCCCTCGGCGCTGGACCTCAGTGTCTGGGCTGAATGATGGGGATGGAGTCGCTTCTTCAGGTATCTGAAAGTGGAAGTGCGATGTCTGAATAGAAACATTTTCTTTAAAAAACCTTTCTAAAGATTGCTCCCCCTTGTTCGTCTTTTTAAGCAGCAGCATTTTCCAGCAGCAAGGGCATCCCAAACTGTGGTCCACAAGCTACATTCAGGTGGTCCACAGCATGCCCACATTAAAATATTCATACTGTATTGATTTTTAACTGTGTTTTTATTGCTCCTTTTATTTCCTGTATTGTGTTCTGTTGTATGACCGTCTGTATTCTATGGAAATCAAATTGCAATGCAATATAAGGAATAAAAGCAGCAATACAGACATAATTAAAAACCATACAGCATCCACCACGGTGCATTACAATTAGTACAGCAGGCAGAAAAATCCTTACGCTGTCGGCCAAGGCACTCAGCAATGTTCAAGTGGGCAGGGGGAGTGTGAGGATCACTGATCAAGATACATTGAAAAGCCCTTTAAATACTAAGAGTCACTAAAAGGAGGTTTGAACAGTGCGAAAAGCTCTCCCAACAGCACTTCTGGAACTGATCAATGAGAAAGGCGCCGCAGCACTTGAACTCTGTGCTTCCAGTTCCCATCACATACTTGTCAGTCCGGAAGGAAACGATTGGTTGATGGTCTCAGAAACCACTGAGACACCCAGGAGAACGAACAGGGTTTTTTTTTGTCTGTTACATTTGGTTAGATTTGTTACATCCCTCCACGGTTCTCTCCTCACCTATTTTTAGAGGAAGGGCAGGGTAAAAATTTAAGAAAATATTTTATACTCACAACAACCCTGTGAGGTAGGTTAGGCTGAAAGATAGTACTGGCCCAAGGTCTCCCAGTGAGTGCGGATTACTTTATCCTGCTTGTGTTGCAGATACATACAGATTGTTATGCGTGGCACACAGCAATCCTGGAGCCTTAGAGCCAGTGTGGTGTAGTGGTTAAGAACAGTAGACTCGTAATCTGGGGAACCAGGTTCGCATCTCCGCTCCTCCACGTGCAGCTGCTGGGTGACCTTGGGCTAGTCACACTTCTCTGAAGTCTCTCAGCCCCACTCACCTCACAGAGTGTTTGTTGTGGGGGAGGAAGGGAAAGGAGAAAGTTAGCCACTTTGAGACTCCTTCGGGTAGTGATAAAGTGGGATATCAAATCCAAACTCTTCTTCTTCGAGTTGTAGAGCTGGAACAGACCACCCCAAGTGTCATCTAGTCCATCCCCTGCAATGCAGGAATCACAGCTGAAGAATTCCTGGCAGATGGCCATCTAACATTTGCTTAAAAACTTCCACTGTAAGAGAGTCAAGCACCTTCAGCGACAATCAGCAGGAATGGAGTAGGTCGAAGTTGTCTGAAAGAGTCCGACATGCACAACTGGACTCCATGACTATCATATATGGGCAAGCAAGATTTTGGAACTTGTCCACAGTATGCGGTACAGCTGTCAAGTTTTGCCCCCTAATTCCACTTCACCCCTAACATTTGGAATATAGCTCCATAATTATGCCTGAGGGAAACCACGGCTGCCTGATCCGTCCTGCAAGGGTGCAATTCCTGACCCTGTGATCATGACTAAGGTAAAGGTAAAGGGCCCCTGACAGTTAAGTCCAGTCATGAACAACTCTGGGGTTGCGGCGCTCATCTCGCTTTACTGTCCGAGGGAGCGGCGTTTGTCCACAGGCAGCTTCTGGGTCATGTGGCCAGCATGACTAAGCGACTTCTGGCGAAACCAGTGCAGCGCACGGAAAAGCCGTTACCTTCCCGCTGGAGCGGTACCTATTTATCTACTTGAACTGGCGTGCTTTCAAACTGCTAGGTTGGCAGGAGCTGGGACCGAACAACGGGAGCTCACCCCATCGTGGGGATTCGAACTGCCGACCTTC